>VXBL01005539.1:509613-528983 GCA_013400195.1 Aramus guarauna
AAAAAAAAAAAAAGATGCAGTACAATCTCATTAAATACTTTCCCTTGGCTTTACCCTTCCCAAATGCCAACTATATGATTTGTAAACTTTTACCTGGTACGTATAGCAGAAAAAAAAAACCCAGCTTTTAATCTGAATGCAGTTGCTGATAAGGAATAATGATAAATAACACTGAAATTATTTTTGGAAAAAATAAAGCTGTATGTTAAAACAATTGACTTTCCATAATGAGAGTACAGTGATGTGGAGCACATTATGTAACCCAGCCTGGGCTCGCAGAGCGGGCTGAACGAGGGACAGTGACCGCCTCATCTTATTCTGTCATCTATCTGTAATATGTGAGGACACAAATAAGAAAATATGCCAAGAGAGAAAACAGTACAATACAGGCTCTGTTTTTGCTCCAGTGAAAGATCACACCACACTAGGTAAGGTATGCACATCTCCATCCCAGTTTAAATCCACTATATTATGTTCGGGCCAATGACGCTTTTGTTCAGAAAAGCTGGGGTTTCTGCCTTTTTCATTGCAAAGGCTAGTGCTAGAATGACAACCCCATATGTGTCTGATGTAAATCAGGTATTCGTCTCACTAATTGCATTGTCTTGGTGATGGGAAAAATGTGGGTTTCAGGTTGTATGTTTAATGTTAGCACCTCTTCCTGGAGCAAGCTAAAACATTTCGCTTGTGCATGTTAAGTTAAATACCTGCATAAAGTAAGGTCATCTAGCTGCAATATGCAATAGTCTTTCTGTTAAGAGACCCTTGCACTATTCTGAACATCTAACTCAAAGCAGCATACAACACAATCTATGCTAATACAGAGACAAATTGTTAGGCAAGAAAAATTCCACAGAATCTATCTATTCTTAATGAAAATGAGAGTCAAAAAACCCTCCACCCAACATTAAGTGTCTGCAACAGAAAATGAAAAGTCCCCACATTGATTACAAAAGAAACTCAACAGAAAGCCTCTGCTAGCAGGGATCAAAACTCCTCCAAAAGTGCTGGTAACCTTAGGATCAAGGTATTTTATTTGCACCATTCCTTAGGCTAAGTGGATAGGGGATAAGCTTAGAAGATAACAGTCATTATAGGATGAACTAGTAGTGACTAAAGCAAGACATTTGCACTCCTTTGAGACAGTAAGTCAGCATCATGTAATTTATGTTACCATAATTACATATATACATATGTATATAACTAGTATTTCATGCAAATAAAACTGAAATTAAATTAATTATCAGGGAGGATGATAATAAAGTAGGACTTTAATAAAGACTGAAAAGAGAACAGAATTCTACTGGTTTGGAAGATGGGAAAGTACAGGTTGGTATCACAGGCCTGAGAAAATTCCCCTCAACTTCACATTTCAGACACACATTGTATCTGAACTTTTGGGGCATACTCTTCAGCAAGGACTCGGAGATCCTCCGTTGCAATGAACTTCCAGTTCATCTGTCCTCAGACCTGACACTGGAATGAGCCTTTCCAGGCCCTCCCTGACACCTACTGACAGTCAACGAGAGGCCTCTCCCATGGGCATTGATGGGATAGCCCTCTCTACAACACGTAGCAAACAAACAAGAAATACTTTCTTTTCCCAGTTTTTAATATACACCCCATCCTTTATCAGAGCAGATTTAAGGAACTTAAAAGGTGTATCCACCTTGTATAAAGCCTGTGTACAAGGGCCAAAATGGACAAAGGAAATGATGGCGTTGACTGATAGTGCATTAGATATTCCACAGTAGATATGTAAGACAGTTTTAACCACTTGCAAAGTGGAAAAAATTGTCTTGTTCAAAGGTGTGTTCCATATGCATAAAGAGTTTTTACCCAGAAAGTTACTGCAAACAACCAGTAAATTCAAATCCTATCTTGCTATTACCAGCATTACATTCTTTAAGGACTGTGTCCATGTTGGAAGTTAACGCGCATTAACTCCACTGAGCTTTTTTCTTCTCTCTGCTCTTTCAGTGGGGATGTTCTGTTCTCAAATACCAATCCTCTGCGTGACAGGCACAGCAACTGCCAGGAGTAACGCCAGTAAGCTCTAACTATTCAAGACTTTGCCTCTAGCTTGTTTTGTAAAACCAGCAGGAAACGCAGAACTTCAATTACGCTTTGAAGGTTACAATCTTAAGTAATCATCACTAGAAGTAGTATGGCAAATCAGACATTATCTATAAAATCATGTGGAGACTCAAACACAAAATTCTTGAAACACATTTAAATTTTATCTAATCATTCATGGTTCTCTGCATCAATGCCAATTTTTCAATGTTAAAGAAATAACAATGACCGAAACAAAACCTGTCTGTCAAATCCCCAATTACTGTAAAACAAATTCAGTGTACAGCCAATACGGTAAAAACACTGCCACGCAGACATCCAAGCTTGTTTGCCCAGTTTAGCAAACAGTATAACCGTATTAGCATAGTACTGGGCCAGCTTACTAGACCTGATGAGAAGGAGGATGTATTAACCTGAGTAGCACACCACAGTAATATTTATTCATACTAAGTCTCTAAAGAATTTTTCTCATTACCTGTACAAGGCAGCACCATGCCACGTAAGCATGTTCTACCCTTTGCAATGGTATCTTTCTTGAGAGCTACTGTCCACAGAATCCACTGTACCAAGCAGCAATTTGCTGATGTTAGATTATCCCATAACTCTGTTAAAGGTTTGTTTTGTATCACTCTGAGTGATAATTCAATACATCTGGAAATCTCATTTGCACAAGTTAAATACAGTGTTATCAACATGAAGCAAGGAATTATTCCTCTTTGGACTGGCAAGGTTCTCGTAATGGGAGTTTCAATTCTGAAGAAAAATGCCTAATTACACAGATTTGTATTTAAAACACTCTGAATCTGTTTCTACACCAGAAGAGGAACTCAACACCATTTGGACACATTTTATATTGAGGCTGAAAAACATGATTCACTCTAAACCACTAAAAAGGAAATAAGATATCTGATTATTCATTACAGATGACATGCTTGAAAAACATTCCACACTAATGAACAGGAAATCCACAACTTTAAAGTTAGCAACAGTAAATGACTGCTATGTTATGAATTTAAATCTTCTTTAAGTAGCTGGTGGATACTCTTTATAATATACAATTTGCAGCAAGTTTCCACAACACTTGGAAGAATTAAGTCTCCAAAGTTCTCTGTTTCTGGATCAGTCAGGCTTCAGATCTGCGGATCAGACAGCCTCGTATGAGATCCTTTAGAAGTGGAAGAAGGTTTCCTATAGGAAAAGCTTCCCTACGTTCCCTGCAGCAAAATTTCTTCTTATCCCTTCCGATACATAACATGAATATTTGCATTTGAAAGAACTGACTTAATTCTTTACCAATGTAACCCCTGGACATTCCCATACGGTAGTGCTGAACTCTATCTACTCCCTTAAAAACATCTCATTAAAACTTGAGCATGTTTAGTGGCAAGATGTTTTACGAGCTAACTTTGTATCTTGTTAATAAAACACTGCACACATTTGCCTGTCTTATTCACATAATGCCATTCTAAAAAGCAACTCCTAGACCTTCTTGCACGCAAGATACTTCAGCACCATATTAAAACTGATGCGTGGCTTTAAGTTCTGAGCAGGCAGAACCTGCTCCTCTCTGCACAGGACCACATTCTCCCAAAAATAGGATTCTTGACAGAATTTTCCTGCTATTCTTCAGATACACAGAAATTTCAATGAAGCAAACACTTTATAAACCAGGAGGGTCTCATGACTCATCATTTCATGAGGCTGCTCACACAGGAAATGGGGGTTCCTGTTTGTGGTGGAAACATTAAGAAAGTTTAGTACAGATACTATCTAGAAGCAGAAAGCAATAGAGTACATTGACATTTAACAAAAGTTTAAGGAGAAAGAAACATCTTGCTCTCATTCTACAGCTGTATTTTATTAGATGTCTGTGGGCAAACAGGACAGAGACGACGAGTGCTACCACTAGTCTCTGAGATTATATACTATTTTCTTCTCTCCCATACACATGAAAAATATATTTACATACACCTCATGCCAAATGAAAACATACCAAATTAAATAAAGCCATTAACTATTTAAAATGCCTCTATCTAATTACAAAACCTCTCTCAATTCTTATTAGAGATCTGTTCTGAGTAAGAGATAGGTATATTTATTATTTGGGTAACACGAGTCCCTCAATAAGCAGCTAGCAGTGGAAGTGCCTGAAGGCACACTCTGCTAGTTTTGTGATTTATGCCCATCCTGACTTGACCTGCTCTGTGCGACGTCTCACTGCCCCCCACTAGCACAAACAAAATATCTCTCAGACTCTGCTCTGGCACCTGACGCTGGGTTCCAGGCCAGGCAGGAACTTCTGCTCAGGTCAAGCCCTATGTTTCCCAGTTGTGGCATTTTTTTGGTTGGTTGGTTTTCCACTGGAGAGATTCTCATTATTAGTATTTGTTTATACAGGAACATTTTATTTCGTCTCTGTCTTCCTACAGTTATTTCAAAGGACTGTTCTCACTGTCAATTCATTATATACTTACTGTCATTGCCATTAAACTATGCTGTTTTTTAAAACAAATATATATACACACTCTCACATTTTATATAAAACTTGTATGCATATATATACAGGCACACACGTACATATGTGTCGTTTCAATATGCAGTTCTTATTTGCAGGAAAACTCACAGTGAGTCGCTGTGCTTAATAATCGAAAGGATGAAACTGAGGTAAAATAACTTGTACCAAACTCTCAGTTGTAACTCATCCTATGCTCTCATCATATTGAAGTCTTGCAAACTCATGAATATCTGTAATTTTATCCCCCAAATCTGCTAAACTAAAATGGAAATAAAACCAGATTACAAATAACACTCAACCAAGCAGAAACCTTCCTAGTGGAAAAAAACCAAACCCAACAACTCCAAAGTTGAACAGAATTTGGAAAATTAGCATGCAGTTTTAAAACAATTTTTCATCTAGATCTGATTGATAAAACCTGAAGCTGTAAATCTTAACAATCACACCAGCTGTAACTAGCACATTACAAAAGATGGAAAACTCTTTCTAAGTTTCTCTGAGAAAAAAAAGTTCTCAATAGCAGAAAAATGCAAATATTTCTATGTATTTTATTAATACATCAAAAGTCACCATTTTTCACTAAATACTTCTTTGCTATGATTAGAGTCTCAAGATATTACAACATTTTTTGAGAGAACATCTTAAATTTCAGATTGTTTTTAACAGGTCTAAACTGTGCACTCCTCTAAGATATTATTACAGCTACACATTCACATTGTCAGTCTTTTTACAATGTCTCCTTACTAAATGCTTGTCTGCAATTGGAAATTAGCAAAAGACCCAATTAAAAAAGTGACTGATACTTTTAAAAAAGAAAAATGTACACTGGAGTGAAACTCTGTAGCAATGACCACAACTAAGAAAGGAAAAGTTCATACTCTGACCTATTAAGATAGGAACAAAAAAATGAATATATAAATAGTGCTCTTCAGAATATTTTATGGATGCCTTTTTAATTCCTCCCTCACATTGCAATCAGCAAACCAGAAGTTAAGAGCACTGCCTGCACAGTCTGCCCTGCCAGGGAATACAATAAGATGCTGCTCCAGAGTACCAAATACATTACTGCAAGCTTTAGTTGCCAACAAAAAAAAAAGTCCTTCAAGCAAATAGTCTACATTGCCTGCAAGAACCTAAGTTGCCAACACTGGGTCCAATGCATGCTGGGGACAGACTAGTTAGCAAACCCATCATCTCTCACCTCACCAGGAACACAGCTTGAAGAGTTAAAAACGGTGTACTGTTCCTGCTCACCCTTTGCTACGTTATGCTAGCTCTTACCTACTATTTGTTCTCACTAGTTAAGACACAAAAGCCACATGGTAGCTTTGCTCCAACTGCCAGAAGCTTTATCTAGAAACAAGAGGTGTTATAGATTAATTGGCCTGCAAAATTATTTCCCTGCAAGCATACTCTGGGTAGGCCAAAGCAAAAACCATTACAAAACATCACAACCCTTTTTTATGATCAACGGTCACAGTATTCCCAAAGTGGAAAGGAGCATGATTTGGTCACGCCTGCCTTCCCATTGCTTTTATCTGGCCCATGCAAATCCCTGTGCAAAACTGTCAAAGTTTTCCCCTCTGTTTTCAAAACTATTTCTATTCACTATTAAAAACAGCCTCCCTGAACACCCACCCCCCCAAAAAAAGCACAGAAGCATGGTATGGCAGATGAACCACCACTATTTGAAAAGCATCATGTATTAACCTGCTCCGAGTGACTTCTTCCAGTTGTCCCAACCAGCAAATTCTTACACTAACATGACTCTTAAATGACAAAAGGCATCAATAACAAGAAGCATAACTCAAACACTTTATGCATAGAAATGAATGCAGAAAGGTTTTTAGAAACATAGATATGTCAAACTAAAGTGACTTTACATTTGTAGTTGTATGCATGCACACTTTTTATAAAAAAAAAAAAAAATCCACATTAGTCATTGGTAAAATAAGTGGCTACAGAATGATAATGAACACGAAGGTAAAAACATACCTAAAAATTATTTTTACCTCATTATACATTATGGCTTTTGTTTATTTGTTTTTAAGCAAGTCTGTGATATTTACGTTACATAAGGTTCTTTACATTGACAGATATTTCAATGTAATTGCTGAATTAGACAACAATTACAGTTTTCCACATAATGATATATATAAAAATGTTTTTAATATATGAAATAGGTACAGAACTTATTTGTATGATCATAATGTTGAACGCTATTAAATTTTGTAGAATGTTCCATATTTCAGCCAAGTAATTCAGGCTTTCCTGTTCTACACTGCACTCTCAAGTCTGTAGAAAAAAAAAAGTAACCCCACAGTTCAACTCACAAGGTTAAGTATAAAGATGAAAGCCAGCAGACCATATATTCACTACCTATTTTTTATTATTTAACCTCTTTTACGACTTTGCAGATCAATGCCAGCATCACAAAGAATCTTTCTTGGTTTTTAAACTATGCTTTAATTTTCATTATTCATTCCTAAATTACTAGGATATTTGAGACCCTTGATAATCTAATTCTCCTGGTACCCAGACCCAATGCTGTATGAGAAGTCTTGACTTGTCACTAGACTAACAAACCAATTTTCCTCCTCTTTCAGTATATGCAATGACCTGCAGAGTAGGATAAATTAAAAAAATCAACAGGAATTCAAGTAAGATGTCATATCTTACCCTAGAACAATATCCAGCAACATTCTCCTAGTATGCAAATAACACTAAGTAGTTATGCAAACCCACGTTTGGGAGGACTGGGAATGGAGCCCACATCTCTGCTGCAACAGTCATCCACGCAGCAACCCTATTGCTCAAAATAAGAGTCAGATACATAGACTTAGCCCTCCTATTTGTACCCAGCATTTTGGTGGTACCGGATCATACACCTTGTCAGTCCCAGGAAAAAAACTTGGGATTTATGGGCAAGACTTCATTGCTATCTAATACAGGTGGAGGGGGTAAGGAGGGCTGACAAGATTGCTTGCTTCTACGGGTTTTTTTGTTTTTTTTCCTGTCTTCCCAAAATAGTTGCACAGGTGAGCTTGTATTTTATTTTTGGGTTACTTACTATAGAAAAGAGCCATTAAATTAAGAGCTGCGCTGAATGGCAAGTAGTCCAGAATAGAAACTATACAGATAACCTTGATTGCTACAGTCCTCAGAACAGTATGCGGAATTTCATTTTCCCATCTCATATTTTCTGTTGGGAAAAACCCAACCAACTCACACGTAAAGCACCTTTAAAATATGTTTCATAGTTAAAATCTATTTTAATCTCACAAAGCACAATGAGCGGTAAGATGCAGGTGTTCAATATTTAAGTCACTTATCACACATGACAATATCATTATATAAAATAGGAGCAGTGAGGACTTTTGAACATTGGGAGAGATCTGTGTGATTTTGGGATTCTTCCAAAGAAAGTGCTTGTTTGGCTTTGGCGTGAGAAGAGCAAGGGGCACACTGACACCAGTTCCAGAGAGGATCAGATGTTTATCCCCTCGGCTAAGATCAAGTGCAATCGGGTTATAAAAACTGCATATTGGGTTACTTGAAGTATCACTTTTCACGGCAAGAAATACTATCCTAATAGGTCTAGGAGGAGGAAAAATGGTTCAGATTTTGAAAAATCATTTCAGTAATCAGATCTGCAACCTTTAAATTATTTTTGACAGTGAGCTGGTATTCTCTCCACAGAATTGTATTCTTAAACAGCTGAGATGAAATATTCCATTTTCATGATCTTTTAAACTGAACATACATCATAAAAGTTTCAGTTCCAAACAGAAATGGCATGGTTTGCAACAATAATAGGCCTCCAAATCTAAAAAAAAAAAACCAAACCAAAAAAAAACCAACAACAAACAAATCCTGATTTATAAAAGGCAATGCTGAAATCATTTAGTTAGCTAAAACTGAAGTACATAAAATTCAAACCAGCCATACTAATCTAATCAGCAAGAACAGGAAATGTTGAGGATCTCCATTAACTAATAGAGAGATATTAAATGTGTCAGTTATTACACAAGATTTTCCTTACTGCCAAATCTCAAAAGCTCAGGATGGTACCAAGAAATATTTTCTTAAAAAACATATATAAACATATATAAACATACACACACACAGAGCATAGCAAGAGCCATGCATATAACAGAGACTGTGTCGGGCTTGACATAGGTGATGTGTCTGACTGAAGCCTGATCCATGAAACAAGTACCTACAGTTTCTCAAGCTTTCTTGGGGAAGGGGAGGGAGAAGCAACCCTTTCCCCTCCCTTTTTACCATTAATCAGAGCATCAAGAGACTTCACTTTCCAAACAATACAGCGGACAAAGTTCCTATAAATCAGTTTTGTCTATAAAAAAAGCTCTGCATTTCCAACTTGCAGAGAAGGTAAGCCTTTTTGAACTAGTGTAAGCAGCTAGGGATACACTCAATTTGCTCTTTTTTTCACAAAAGATTACAACTACAGAGTGGAATACAACACGTTCTTTCTAAATCTAGACTGAGCCCGTGACTCAAGAAGGCTGGTGTGGCATGAACAGAGAACAACGTTCTCCCTGAAAAAGCCCGTTTGCCATCAGTACATCATCCTACAGTCGCACACAGCAACTCATGTTATAAAAGGCCACCCATCTCAGAATCTTTCTCAATGTAACACTATGGTAGAAGACATCATCTATTTTAGGAATAATGCTGTAATACAGCACAACCTGAGTGCAATCTTTAGATAATACCATAATATTAAACAGTTACCACCGCCTAGCTTTGGGACGCCAAATACACAGACTCAACTCACTTAGCTTTATAAGAGTATTAAGCCAATTGTGATTCATGTTAAAGATAACATACTCCAAAAGTAAAAAGGTAAATGAAGCTGGATGATAGCAGAAGGAAAAAAAAAAAAAAAAAACCCACCCACGTTCCATCAAGACACTAACAACTTTCCTAGATGAATGTCAATGTCACAACATAGACCTACAAAAGCTCTATCTTCAGTTCACTTCTGGGCAAAATTAATTTGCAGAACCTGCCAGGTCTCTAGTTACAGAGTCCAACCCGTGCTCAGGGGAAGGGAGGAAGGAAAGAATCTCAACTATTAGAATACAAACTGCAAAATAATTAGTTGCTCTTGAGAGGGGGAAATGATTCTGCAGAGGCATTAGAGGGAATGACTCTGGAATTCAAACAACTGTACTGAAGCACTTGGATAGCGAAGTGGAAAAAAAATCCAACATATACACTGGTCTAATACAATCCACAACGGTCAAAACAGTTCATCATGATCCTTCTCTTTATTAGGAAATATATGTAACCACTTCATTTTCCTCACTTTTTCCCTCCTGTCCACATCAATTTATAACACATAACTAAGGGGACAACTTTGTATCTAGACTTTGCAGGGATTTATTATCTCCAGCCAAGTAAATACAGCAAACAAAAAACCCAAGTAAAGTAACAACACGCACACATAGACACACAAAAAAAAATCCACTAGACAGTTTACTTCAGTTCTACCAAACAATGGGAGAATTTATATGCTTGTTTAGTCCCAACAAGTGGGACTAAAAGTGTTTTAAGAGATACCCATGAACATAATATTAAATACTGCAGTAGGACTAGGAGTGCCATGGTAGGAAAGAGAGGTCATGTGTGATAAGCATTTGCCTATGCTGAAGAAGGCGTCTGTGAAAAAATAGCTTATTTGTTCCGGATGGCTTCTAAACACACCTTGGGTGTTACTAACCTAAGATGTACACAAGTTCTGTTAAAGAGAGATGTATCCACAAAAAGGAATAAAAAAAAAAATTAAGATGTAAAAATCTCCAGGATTTTTAATATTCTGCCTACAGTATTTCTCTTCACTATAACTACCTGGCAGTCTGAAGTAACCTCTTCAAAGACATCAAACAATTACATGCTTTCCTATTTAAGCACATCTGCTGACTTCATATTTATGGGCAACTGTTTGGCAAAACTTGAGATGGAACAAAAACCAAACCCAAACCACTACCACATACATACTGAAATCTAGTAGAGGCTTTTGTAATAGATAATCACAAAAGCAGAAAGATACTAACCTAACTTTGTTTACAGGCCCTATAGCTATGAACACTAAACCTGACTGACACATGGAGGAATATAATTGAAACAATACAGACTAATCAACTTTCAAAAATAAAAATGGCAATGCGACCATAGCGTACATATGAGGAGACTGAAAGGATACACAGCTAACGCTCTCATAACTAAACAGAAGGTTAAGTCTTTCGGTATTATACAATCCATCATACAATCTTGCTTAAGAACACGCAAAACTACTGAAAAAGGAGAAGAAAACAAGTCCAACCTTATCAAACACAACTTTAGATTTGACAGCAAGTTTACTTATACAGTGTCCTACTCAAGCTGTTCAAGACAATGGGAAGGTTCCCTTATGCTTCAGCTGGCATTGGTCAGATATAAATTCCACGGAATGCTTTTAAATGTCAAAATACACATACCAAACTAAATATTTGCTTTCGCTTTACATCTCTCAAGAAGAAAACGTAAACAATTATCATGGTCTTACACTGGCCACTATGTAGCACCTACACGCTAGCCTTTGCTTTTTAGCATCGCTCTTATTCTGATGCATTTGGAGGAGAAACAGCTACATATGTTCCCATAGTGTTAAGCCCTAAATGGTTTATGTCAGTCTGCTTTAATAATCAAAGCAATTTCTGATCAAGTGAAGAGTTTATGCTATATTATCTTGCATAGTGTCAAACATGCATATTAGAATTTTAATAGAAAGTAAATATAGTAACTGCATGCTGTTGAATTTCACCCAATGGAATAAATTCAATTTCATTTCAGTACAATTTTTAGTCTGCAGTGCCTGGGTGTGGAGCACTGCAAATAGGACATATGAACACAATTTCTCATTTTTACTTATTAATATAATAATTAGAATTCCCTTTTTAAAATCCACTACTCACCTACCTACTGAAACCCCAGACTCTTTTCTTATAATTCTCTAATGTATACTATATGCTGTATTTATTTTTAAAAGAATCGAAGTCTACATAGCAGACTAACTTTCTAAAGTCTGATGCACCTACACAAACAAACTTTTCAGTTACCCAAGCACTGTAGAACTAACCTTTGAAAGGAATACAGAATTAGGTCCTTACTATCAACACAAATCTACAAAGCTACACTCCCCTTTCACACTATTAAGTGTATGTATAGGCTTTGCTTTGCCTATTACATAAAAGCAATAAAATTTACAGCTCATGAATTAGCAAAGTTTTAAAGTGATTAGTACAGCAGAAAGCTATATCGAAACAAAATCAAAATGCATTGCAAGGTAATGATGTTTGGTTTTACCTGAAAATTAACATCTTCTTTCTTAAATATCAGTGCTCGAACTTCATCAGGATCTCCATTAAATATAGCTTGAACCAAGGGTGGCTGAAATGAAGAAAACCCACATCTTAGAATATAACCCCATTTTAGGTTTTAGTGATACACATATGATTTTTTGATATATAACACAAACACAAGATGATGACAAAATAAAACATCCCAGGTAGTGAAATAATAATAAAAAATAAACAACAACACAGCAAATATATTTCTAATTGAAGAAATTCCAATTTTTAAAAACCTCAAACACATCAACATACTCGTAAGTCAATGAAATGTATTTAAAAAATAATAATAATAATAATAAAAAGGCAAAGCACCCAAAAGACTAGCTTATAACAGCTGAGAAGAGAATAATAATAAATTAGGGTTGTTGTTACATACTGCACATTCCACACAGTATAAGGAAACAAATCTCTTTTACATTAGCAAGTGACTAAAGTTACTAGAAGTTTTTCACCTGTTTAGACAGAGTGGGAAAGCAAAGTGCATCAGATAAGTATGGTAACAAATTCACGCTCACACACATCTATTACTAAATATAGCAGGATTTCTTAGTAAGTAAGAAAAGCTGCTGAGGTATGCTAGCAAGATTTAAGTCAGCCACTTGACAAAATAAAATAATTTAAAGCCATAAAAGCACAGTCCTCAGTGTTGATAATTTCCAGAAAGCGGTAACTTGAATCTAACAGTTACATCAAGATTATAACTGGTGCTATTTTTTATTTTAGCTTAGAATTGCTCTTGCTTGATGTACACTATAAATTCTATCAGTTCTCAAAATAAACACAGCAGATTATTTCAATGCAATGATTACATCAGTTTCTAAAGTGGAACTGCACAAATGTACCACTGAAGAATGGGAAGCGGAGAAAAACCATTTACTTCAAATACAGTTTACCAAGCCCTCTAAAAATCCCCTGCTATTATACAAGAGTTCAGATCTGCTATTGCTGCACCATAAATAGTTACATGAAAAAGAATGAGCCCTTGCAAATATTAATTCTACAACTAAGTTTCATCTTTTTCCCTCTTTAGTATAGGCAGGTTTTACCGCTTTGTCTTGTTTCAACATCATGCACATTCGTATTAATCTTAGGAAAATTACTATTGGTATTTGCGACAGTATCATAAGCAGGAAATATGCCAACAAACAACATGCCTTACCAGCACGTTTCCAGAGGGCGATGGACGTAAAGATACATTTTCCTGAGGTAATTTGGAAATAAATGTGGGAGAATCATCTTCCACCTCCTCCAAAACAACAATACAGACTCGACTCATTCGATCCGTTTGAGGAAACAAAGGCAAACAAAAAAATGCCAGCAACAGTAGTTTTGGAACCAGATCACAAGTATCACAACGGGGACCATAGAGGAAATACTTTCACCTGTTTCACATGCCCTCACAAACTTGTGAGTGCTACCGCTGGTGTATTAGCATTTAAAAAAGGACATTCTAACCCCCCCTTGCACTTCATTTTCCAGATTTAAACACCCTGAGATGTTCAAGACAATGCTGAAAAAGAGGTCTTTTTAAAATAAAATTTGCCTAGGCACCAAAACCACAATAACGAAACTGTGGAAGAGCTGATAAAAATATCCCGAGATCCAATTCCATTTGAACAGCACTCACTGTCACACACAGCTGTCCTTTCACAAGCAAATTTGTCTTTGTTAATGTCACAACTTCCACAGCGTCCTGCTACCCCCACAGTGAAATCATTGTTGCAGAAGACACGACACTGTCCTATGGAGGACAGAACAAGGAACAATTGCCCCGAGAGAGACAGCCGCAGCTATACCCACTCCTGCAAGGTCAGTTTTAAATCTACTGTCGCAGGCTTTCTGGTGACTGAAAATAAATGCGCCTTCTGATCATCCTGTCAGTCTACAGCTTCCTTTCTCAATGTCAAAAACAGTCCAGCCAGAAAAATGCATCCCGTTCCCAGCAGTTATTCAGAGCCGGCTTAAAGGAAAATAATTCTTTCCCATGCAAGAAAAATATCTGCAATGTACAGCACGGCTGCAGTACATTTACATGTGATGAGTCAGACCACAGGGACAATGAACTCCTTGAATAATACTGCCGGTTGAATCCAGCCTCCCCAAACGACAGCAACACAGACGGCGTTACTCCATCAGGGACACAAGCAATGCCGAGGGTTCATTTGCCTTCCCCGGGCAGTAATACTGTTGAGGAAGAATGCTTCAGCAAAACAAGCTAGCTACCGCACACAAAAGCTCGACCTACTGCCTTAGACGACTTCTGCAAAAGCAGTTCATCACTCAAGTGTTTCTTTTGACCACCAAGTGAATGCAGTTCCCATGATAGTCTTCATTCAGATTGAGGGGGAGAAGAAAAAAAGAAGGAAAAAAAAATAAAAAAAAAAAAATCAAACTCTGTACATCTTCTCCGAGCCAACTTCTTCATCCGAACATCTGACACTGTGCCAACCTGATTCTTGTCTTCAGTTAGAGCTTCTGCTTATCAGGTTTTTTTCCTCGACAAATTGAATTCTACAATCGGCAGATAGCCTTGCAAAGCTTAAAAAAAAAGAGCCTAGTTGTCCGAGCCGGTCATTAAAAAAGCCCGTAGGAGCAGAGCACAAACCACCGCCACGGCAGCATTCCCACTGAGCAGCAGCCTGGCGAGCAGCGACTGCAGGCTGGCAGGATGAAATGCCTAGTAATGCTCACATGTCACACTTACCAGAGAACCCAGCCACTGCTCCCTGTGCAACTTCCTCTGGCATTAAAAAAAAAAGAAAAAAAGGAAAAAAAAAAGGCAATTTTTTTTTGGAGGGGGGGAGGAAGGGGGGGGCAGTCTTTGCAGTTACGCCTGTGCCAGCTCTGTGACTAACGCAGCTGAAAACGTAAAAATCCTATAACTGAAGAAAGAGCGACTGTTTAATATTTTCCACTAAAAGCCACAGAGAAATCTGGTATACTGGCTTTGCTGAATAACAACAATTTAGGCAGTAAACAATTCCAGCATTTTAACTGCTTTCATATGGCACTGGTCAGAGCAGCAAAACAGTCCTCGCTTAACTCATTGAAGACAAGAAACTCCCCACATAAATACTCTGAAAATTAAATGAAAGTAATATCTCTCAAAGTAATTGGGTGACTATTAAAAAAAGCCAGCTATTAATGACCAAATCCATGGTTTTTTGCAACTAATATAGACAAACGTACCCTCAGCTTGGAAAAAAATTATGTTGAGTATAATTTTAATATTATAATATTAATATAACATAATAATAAAAATATAAAGCCCTACAACTTGCTGAATAAATATTTCAGCTTGAATCTGCCTAGATGATGCTGGCTTGTGGGTGTATTATGTAAATGGCTTCTGTCAAAGTTGCTGGATAGGCTTCAGCATTGCAGGAGGAGAGGGGAAGGGGTTCGTTGCTGCTGTGCTGTACGAAGGCACTTCTAACGTCCTCCAGTGGCTGGTAAGAACAGAATTTGTCAATGGTGAACAAGTTTCTAGCTCTTTAATAAAGCATTTGCACTCAGGTTTCACATACGAACCCCAGCAGAGAGAAAGACAGGTTTAAGTGGTATATTAAAGGGTTTGGATATTAATAGACATAATGAATTCCCACCTTTCGGGGCCACGGGCAGGAAAAGCTCACATTACCGCTCTTTTGAAATAATGTCTATGACAGCTTCGCTGCAACATAATAAATTGCTTAACACATACCTACTGACACTTCATGCAGGTGAAGGTTTTTCTAAGTGCAAAAGAGTGTGTTAGCCTTGGGCTCCCTGAGCTCAGGGCTGCTGGCATGGTAGAACATAGCACCAGTTTCTGATTCACCGTGAAATTTCAGATTCAAATTTCCCAAGTGTTCTCATTTACAGCGTGTGACTAACAAACATCTTTATAAATATATTCTGTTCATTACAAAGTCCAGTTGTTTTGGAATTTCATACTTTTGGTCTTAATTATAAAAAAAGCAATGGTTTGTACACTACACTGTTTTATTGTAGCATTTCACCCATTTATGAAAAAGAGAAAACACAGATTCACATGAATACATATGACAACTCACGTTCTTCTCGGTCACAGCAAAACCAGTTCAAATGAAAACATGGACATACTGGAGGCTCATCTACTGCAACACTCTGCTGTCTGCTAAGGAACACAGCAACCACAACCTAGAGAATACTTTTTGCTTTCTATGTGTGAAAAATGCCCTAAGGGATAGACACTGTAGCTTACTTGCATAACTAAACAGTCATTTAAAAAAGAATTAAAAAATCAGATTTTTAAGTCTACAAGCGAAGTACACTGAGAAAAAGCATACTTGGGTTTCATACTATACACACACACGTTAGGTAATGGTTTTCTAGCTAAGCCCATATGGTTTAGTGTAAATGAACACTTTGAGAGTCAGTACATTTATATAGTAAGCACATGTTAAGGGTTCCATATGCTTTCTTTGGAATTGCCAGCTGGACATGTTGCTAGATAGAGATAATGCCCAATTTAGTTTAAATTATTTCAAAGTAGTCCATTTTTGCCTTTGTAATTAATGTTCCAAAGTATACTTAAAAAAAATCAGCTAGAAATTCAATAGTTACCTATAAAGAAGTCTAAGACTTCACAATTAATTGTGAAAATTCAGAAGAGTTAAGAGTATTTGAATCTATTCTGATAATTATTCTAGAAATCATATATATAATTGAAATAAAATGGATATAAACTATTTCCAAAAGCAAGTTAACATTATATCTTGCATAACATGACATATTTTTGAATGGTGACATTACTACGGTCAAAGAGTTAAAAACCAATACGTCACAGTTTGCATTAGAAAGAGAACCAACACAACTGAGTCAATATTATATTGATCTTGATAGCAATCTAAACCACGTAAGTAAGCAGAAAAAACCCAACCCTGCTCACGCTAGGAATGTGTGTGTGTGCGCGCGCAATTACTTCCATAACCAAAGGACAACCCAGTTCTAGAAACTTTTAACTTTTGCTTACAAGGAACTTGCATTTGGAGGTTCATTAAAAGAACAGTCTTCCCCTCTCCATTTCCCTTCAACTGAAAGTACTGCCTTCACCTCAATGCACACACCATCTCTGATGACCTCTTCTTTCAACTTAAAAATAATAATAATAAAAAAAAAACAAACCCACCCAAAGTATCCTCTGGTGTGCAAAATACGAGTTTCTAATGCTACCTAACAGCTATTCTGAAAGCAAAAAGTTCACAATTCTACTGAAAGAAACTAAACTAAGGTTTCGTTTTTTCAGCAAATTACCTAGACTAATAACTTTCAGTGCAGGAGAAGAGATAACAGTAACAGAGAATGAAAGCAGAGTAAATTCCAGAGGATTAATTTGAGCTTACTCTCCCCAAACTAATTTAGAAATTGTAACAGATCTTTGCAAAAGTATGAAGAAAGAATGTTGCATCTCTCAAAAAAAAAAAAAAAAGAAAAATCAGTTTATTTTAATAAAACTTAAAATAACTGAAGACAGCAGGTCACCAGCATCCATCTTCTCCAAATGTCACATATTTCCAGTAAGAAAGCTTATTCAATGAGTAGTAGGAAAGAAGAGTTGAAAATGACCTGACTTAAAGAAAAAAGAACGTCACATCTACTGGGGCTCAAGGGGTGATCTCAGAGCCTCAATATCTAATTGTTAACAAAGTAAAATCTCCATACTTAACTCTAAAAGTTTAAGGAGTGCAATGGGGAAAGAATAAAAAGAATTTTCAAGTGGACAATAGTGAGGATATACATTTTTGCAAAAATGTTTTTGTGTTGACATGATAGCTTCCTGCAAATAATAAAAAAAGAAACAGTGATGTAATTCTGAGACTACACTTGCCTTTAAGTAAATCAATTTCCAAGAGTCTTTCATAGATGTATATAAAAAGAATATATTACAAGAATGCAACCTGCAGGTTAAAACACTGATGACAGGCAGCCACGTCTACACCAAACAAAACCCCACAAACTCTGAATCAGCTCAAGATAGCAACCTTCTACAGGTTCCCCCTTTTCTCTAGGAACTGATGAGCAGAAGACTGTAGCAGCACTGCTGATGACAGTAAAAACCTCACCAAAGCACATTCAATCAACTTCAACCTACCCAAATAAAGATTTCTCTCTTGCCAATCAGCATTTACCAAGTCTTTTTTGGACGGAGATTAATCAAATTGGTTTCATTTAATATTTTGTATAATTAAGCATCTAGGAAAGGAAGAAAATTGTTCTGTCAGGTTCCAGTAAAAATGAAAACAAACAAACAAAAACCCCCCAAAAACCAAAACAAAAACCAAAAAACACCCCACACCCAAACAAGAAAACCCAAAGTAAGTCTTATGAATTATTATTTAAACAATCTGTATCACCTCTGCAAGGCAAAGACCTAATCTATGGATTTCTTCAGAAAATAAAGATTGCTTAGAACAGCTACAGCTGTAAGTGCATAGGCATGTCCCAGTATAAGCAGATTTTTATATAGTTTAGCTAGAATATTTACTAAAGTGTTGCCCACATATAGACAGAGATTAATGTTCAGCATCACCATGAATATATGCTATAATACTTCCAGAAGCCTTGTGAGTCACTCATCTGAACTCCTCTGCTGTTTCCTCCCCACTCCTGGGGGAATGAGGCGGAGTCAGGGAGGAGAACAGTCTAAAGCAACAAGAAATTACTACCTTTCTTCCCAGTTTTACTCTATTTATCCACAGCAGACGCACAGCTGGGATGCAGAAGAAGAAGAGTAGTTTTAACCTTTGGAGTCCACATTTCTGCTTCCAAGGACAAACAAAATAGCTTCACTTGCACCTCCTGGATACCATAGGCAGTTCTTATTTCTTTTCCTCATGCAAGTACATAGCCTCTATTAACCTCCAAAACTATTTTATGCAGTCATGTATTTTCTTTGAATTAAGACTCTGCAATTAATAAAGTCCAGGAACTGAACAGTCATCTCAACAAAAATTGAGACACAAATAAGACAAAGAAGAAAAATAATCTAGCATTCATTCTAACTTTTCTCTATTGGAGTAGCATAAAAAAATTAATAATACAAAATGTCTGTTTGTGAGATGCAAACTTAATCTGTATACTTAATCAAACCCTAACCTTTTAAAAATACTTCAGAAATATCATCTGATCAAAGAGCAATAAAATATCTTAAAAGTGTTAAAAGTCTACTAAGCAATTTTTTGTTTAAGCCTTCTTGCAAATTTTATACATCTGAACAATACACTAGTAGAGAAACTCTCGGCTGAACCACCGTAGTACAAGACAAATCAATACCTTAAAAAAAATTATTTCTGATATCCAAAATATGGAGTCTGGCAATCAGGGGAAGGGAAAAA
>VXBL01005539.1:549004-570473 GCA_013400195.1 Aramus guarauna
AAAAACCACAACAAAAAAACCCAACAACTGGATGCTCAATTTTAAAAGGTCAACTAAAATCTGACCGAATTATAGCAAAATAATTCTAGTTGGGGTGGGGGGAGGGAAACACTATCTTTTTCACAGGAATCAAAAGCTGGAGGCACATACTTGGTGTTAAGTACCTCGCCTGCTTAGGACAAGTGTAAATGAGTCATACCATCTGTAGTCACATTCAAAGGATAGTCTGGCAAGATAGCAGGGAGAACACAAAGCAATATGATGCTCTGCTCAATCTTACGGAAGCAGTGAAGTTGGGGAGTAGAGTAAGACTTATCAGTTAAAATAGAACTACCTACAGTAACAGACACTGAATGCCTTATTCTCTGAATTTATAATTACTTGTGGAATTCTATCCAGTAATGTATATTACTACAGAGATACCTGTAGAGTCACGTATAAAGACACTGCAGAGGGTGATTAATGCTGTATTTCATGTGAATATATTTATCTCACAGAATAACACAAGACACAATCAAAGTAGAATGTAAATAGACTGGAGCAAGAACTCATTCCGGAACATCAATGTTTCAGAAAGAAGCTATTTAAGATAACCATTTGTTACAAAGACGAGACAAAATGCATTGACAAAGGAAAAAAAAAAAATCAACCAACAGAATCGACACTGGTGAGCAGCCTTCTAAACCAAATTGTGCTGAGCAGAGTAAAAGCAATAACCATGTCAGAAGAAACAACAAGGGCCTCACAAAGACATGGTGTGAGACTAATCCCAGCGAAAGGGGTGGAAGCCTCATCCATGCAGACGACTCATGGCAGTATATGAGCAAAGGTGGACAAAGCTAACATGCCACAGAAGGCTGCTATTCCCAATGCAGCTGTGTGGGTGGGAGAACCAAATTCATGGAAGTGATAACCAAGGTGTAAAGGTTTATCCAGAAACAAATTACTAATACTGGAAAAATATGCAAAGTTCAGGTTTCTTTATTTTTCTTTTAAAAAGTCTGGGAAAGTTAAACTACATGGAAGGTTGAACTTGCCAACATGATTTTTGTTGTAATAAAAGCAATATATTTTAAAATACAAAATTAAGCTTTACTTTGGATCTCAGGATGTGTAAGTCAACACATCTGGCACCTAGCTCCATCTTTTATATCAGATGAGAGTTTGTAGCATTAAATGATGCTAAAGACTGTTTCAATGTAGCACAAATGCATAGCTTATTTATGATGGTTACATTTAAACTAGAGTACTCACAGGAAGGACACCAAGTTCTCCCAAAGATATTCCTGGATATCTCGGGGGCTGTAAGGTGGAGAATAGACATCCATCTGCTGTTCCAAAATCCTTGTGATAATTTGTTTATATTTATATCAAGCTTTGAGAAGCGTTAAATGTACAATTAATTTAAAATGGTATCTCACTTTCTCCCTCAAGTTTTCCTGCCTTCATCTTTTAGTTATATGAGAAAATTGTTCACGATCTTAAAAAAAAAAATCTCATCCACTTATGCTGGTTTATTTTCTTGATCTTCTAACTTTTTTGTTGGTTAAGATCAGGCATGTTATTTCAGAGCATTCTGTAGGTTATATTAATAGCATTTACAATTCCCAGCAGGTTTAGCAGCAGCAGATTTTCACAAGGATATCTGCCCCTAGTAATCACAGTTCACAAGTAGGCTCATTAACATAAAACCAATATCATTAATAGATATGTCCAGCTGTGAGCTGGGTTGATGCAGGGGGAGGAGATGACATGAGGAGGTAGGAGGATGCTATGCCATACCATTTCCTCAGTGACTATCTTTTTACCAAGGGCTACCGCTCGGAGGAGCTTCACAGGCAAATGAAGCAGTAACTTAAGCTGTTTCATTATGAATCAGCAGAACTGTCAGAGATCATGGCAAAAGTATCATACCATTTTTAAATAAAAGCAGATTCAAAAAGAGATTTAAGAGCACTCCTGCTGTTGAATCCTACTTAATGACTTGCTATTCAGAAAAAAGCTTTCAGTTTGAACAGTTCCCTAGCATAAAACAAGAGGTGAAATAATGAATCCACAAGATTGAAGAACCGTGAATCTATGAAGCATCCCAAACAACATAAGTGAAAACACGTGTTGATCCTCTGATGTTCACACCACTATTAAAAATGAAAAATGATCAAGGCAGAAGAGGAGTAAGGTCCTCTGGAGATTCCAGAAACCTTTACCTACATGTTATTTCAGTGCATGCATGTATATCTCTTCAAACAATAACTGCATATACAAAAAGCCATATCAACTTTAATATTTCTTACAATATACCTGGGGATCGACACAGCTTTAAACAAAAAAAAAAACAAAAAAAAAAAAACAAAACAACCAACCAAACTACTGCAGCTCAGATACCATTTTTACAGTCAGTCCTCAGTTTCACTTTTACAATGCTTTTTGTGAAGTACTTCAGAAAGAAATTCAATTTAAAAATTTGGGAAGAAAGCAAAGCAAATAGAAGATGAATTCTGATCTGACATAACATTAAGAGGACAGATAAAAAGGTAAGACAATAGCGTTGCTCCTTAAGCTGAGGGAACAAATCTTTAAATGCTATTTCGCACATCTTTTAGCAAGGCAATTATCTGGATAAAAATAAGGTAGCATGCTCTGAGTCACAGCAGTTCATATATAAATCAACCCATCAAGAAAGTTCACAACTAGGACAGATTTTTTAGAACCTACAGCTACTTTTCAAAAACGCTGTACTTAAATAAGACCAGAAGAGAGTAATGCTTTCCAATCTGAACACATACTTCCCACATTCAAAGAAGATACTACAATTCAAGAAGTGATGTTCATCGACATTAAAATCAAAGACAAAAACATAGGTCCAAGGCTATTTAAGGCTACTTTTGTCCACAGTAGGTTACATCTCAAAGGTTACAGTTTGGCATCCCAGAAACCCCAGTGCTTGAAACACAAGAGTACTGGAGAGTTTAAACCCCTCAGATTATTACTATCAACCAGCAACTTTCTGGTATATAGCTGTCTCATATTTTAGAACATCCAGGGGGGAAACAAGTTAAAAATGGGTACTGGGTAGATGGAGGAAAGCATCACATATTTCAGGTATCTGCCAAGAAACAAAGATTAGACTCGATCAATAGTATTTATAGGATAGCAGGGTGGCTGTTGCTGAGGGAAATCCTTGTACCAACACATCATTTTTAAGAATGTTTTTTAATTCATGGGGTTTATCACTACAATTTATTTTCAATGTGTTTGAATTTTAATATTTCCAGACATCCCAATATGAGGGTGGGAAAAATAGGAAGAAAGGTTAGGAACATTTTGGAAAATGCTGCAAACTTACACATCTGTCAGAAAGAATGATAAAACATAAATCATATTTCAAACAAAAAAAATGCCTTCGCAAAATGAAATTAAGTGATAGGAAACATTTAGTTCATGCACTAACAGGAATAAATCATCATAGGTAAAAACCTCCTTGGAGTTGTCCTCCCCTCTCTGAAAGGAAAGCAATACATTTTAAAAGAGTATTTTTTGAAAGCAAAAATAGAAGAGTGCATCCAAGTGGCCTCGCTGGATCTTTAATGAGGACGTGCTATAGCATATATGGAATAACAGTGCATGAAGTCATTTGAGTACCACCAGGGCCAGCAACCCAAGCAGCAGTTGTCTTCTTAAGCCAGGTAATAGAGAACTCTACAAGAGGGGATGCAATACTGGACCTGATAGCCACCAATGCCAGTGAGCTAATCAGTGACATCATGATTGGAGGCAGCCTGGGCTGCAGTGATCATGCACTGGTGGAGCTTGTAGTCCTGAGGGATACGGGTGAGGCAAAGACTAAAGTCAGGACCCTGAATTTTAGGAAAGCAAATTTCCAGCTGTTCAAGGAGTTAGTCAATAGGACCCCTTGGGAAACTGCCCTCAGGGACAAGGGAGCAGAACAGAGCAGGCAGATCTTTAAGGACACTTTCCACAGAGCACAAGAGCTCTCCACCCCCCAGGTGTAAGAAATCAGGAAAGGAAGGCAAAAGACTGGCATGGCTGAGTTGAGACCTGCTGGTCAAACTAAAGAGCAAGAAGGAAACGCACAGGCAGTGGAAGCAGTGACAGGTATCCTGGGAGGATTATAGAGATGCTGCCCAGTTGTGCTGAGATTGGGTCAGGAAGGTCAAGGTGCAGCTGTAGCTGAACTTGGCCAACAGCAGCAAAGAATAGCAAGAAGGGCTTCTACAGGTATGTCAGCCATAAAGGGAACGTCAAAGAAAGCACATGCACACACCACCCCCAATAAACACAACTAGCAAACTGATAACAAAAATGAGAAGGCTGAGGTACTCAACATTTTTTTTTTTTGCCTCAGTTTTCACTGGTGACCTCTCTTCCTATGCCTCTGGAGTGGATGAACTGCAAGACAGGGACTGAGGGAGCAAAGTCCCTCCCACTGTAAGAGATCAGGTTCATGACCACCTGAGGAACATGAACATACAGAAGTCTATGGGACCTGACAAGATGCATCCCAGAGTCCTGAGGGAATTGGCTGAAGTAGCTGCCAAGCCACTCTCCATGACATTTGAAAAGTCATGGCAGTCAGGTGAAGTCACTGGTGACTGGAAAAAGGGGAAACATTGCACCCATTTTTAAAAAGGGTAGAAAGGAGGATCATGGGAACTACTGACCTGTCAGCCTCTCCTCTGTGCCTGGGAAGATCATGGAATAGATCCTCCTAGAAGCTATGCTAAGGCACATGGAGGTGATTCGAGACAGCCAGCACGGCTTCACCAAGGGCAAGTCCTCCCTGACCAACCTAGTGGCCTTCTATGATTGAGTCACTACATCAGTGGACTAGGGAAGAGCTATGAATGTAGTCTATTTGGACTTCTGTTAAGGCCTTTGACATGGCCCCCCACAACATCCTTCTCTCTAAATTGGAAATACGGATTGTAGATGAGGAATTGGTTGGATGGTCACATCCAGAGGGTAGTGGTCAACTCCTCAATGTCCAGATGGAGATCACTGACAAGTAGTGTCCCTCAGGGTTCTGTATTGGGACCAGCACTATTCACTATCTTCATCAATGACATATCCAGTAGGATTGAGTGCAACCTCAGCAAGTTTGCAGACCACACCAAGCTGAATGGTGCAGTTGACAAGCCTGAGGGGTGGGATGCCATCCAGAGGGACCTGGGCAAGCTTGAGAACTGGGCCCATGAGAACCTCATGAGCTTCAACAAGGCCTAGCATAAGGCCTGCACCTGGGTCAGGGCAACCCTCAGTATTGATAGTCTGGAGATCAAAAGGAATAAAGACAGCTCCATGGAGAAGGACTTGGGGGTACTGGTGGATGAAAAGATGGATATGAGCTGACAATGTGCGCTCGCAGTCCAGAAAGCCAGCCTTATGATGGGCTGCATCAAAAGCAGTATGACCAACAGGTCAACGGAGGTGATTCTGCTCTTCTACTCTGCTCTCATGAGACCCCAACCCAGAGTACTGTGGCCAGCTCTGAAATCCTCAGCACAGGGAAGACATATAGCTGTTGGTATGAGTCCAGATGAAGGCCATGAAGATGATCAGGAGGCGGCTGCAGGGATCAAAAATGATCCCATGACGAAAGGCTGAGAGAGTTGGGGTTGTTCAGCCTGGAGAAGAGAAGACTCCAGGGAAACCTTATTGTGGACATCCAGTACTTAAAGGGGGCTTGTAAGAAAGATGGAGACAAACTTTTTAGCAAGGCCTGTTGCAATAGGACAAGGGGTAATGGTTTTAAACTAAAAAAGGGTAGATTTAGACTAGATATAAGGAAGAAATTTTTTACAAGGGTGGTGAAACACTGGAACGGGTTGCCCAGAGAAGTGTAGATGCCTCACCTCTGGAAAGACTCAAGGTCAGGTTGAATGGGCCTCTGAGCAACCTGATGTAGTTGAAGATGCCCCTGTTCATTGCAGGGGGGTTGGACTACATGGCCTTTAAAAGGTCCCTTTCCAACCCAAACTCTGATTTTATTCTATGATTCTTAATCCTATTGACTACATCTTCAAAAGGCCATTTAAAAAAAGAGGCAGAAAAACAGCAAAATACATGGAATAAGCAGCTCTTTGAATAGACTTAAGAGTCTGCAATTTCATATAAACATTTCCAGCACTGCTAATGCACATTCTTTTTTGTCGTCATAACAGCCTTGAGGCTATTGTTGCAGGACAAAAACATGGCTTTAAGGTGGGACACAAGAAGAGTCAGAATCAACTATTTTACTTGAAACAGAGATGTTAACTGTATGGATACAAGCTTTTGACACAGCTCAATGATCTAAAGCTTTTACTTCCCCAAAATGCAAGCTCTAAAAGAGAATCGGCCCGCAGACTCAGAGATACATTTTCAGCACATGGATATAGCAGCACCTCACCTTACAAGAGGCCCAAAACAGTCAATGACACGTCAGATGTCTGAGCAAAGAGCAGGATTTGCATTTTCCAGTTCAGTGCGGTTCCATGGGAAATGCAGAGGATACTTCCACACACTTCAGGACTTTCTTCATCCAAGGAAGAACACAGTTGCTTGGACAGAAAGCACAGTCCAACAGCCAAACATCTCCTTTATCTGTCAATTGCTTCAAGCTTAAGTCATGACTTTCACTTCCACATGAACGCAAGAGGAAAATTGGTGCTGTTACCTGCCATGCACAAGTGGCACTACACCTGCCACTACATCAATACAGCCTGCAAACAGAGGAAAAGTCAGGTGCCTCTGACTGCTAGAAGCTAGTCATCTTCTCTATCTGGTCAGCGGACTGCTGTGCATAAGAGCACAACTTTTAAGTTCAGCAGGATGTGGTTGTTACAGGAAAAAAGTGATTTTTGCAATGCAAATTAAGGAGTAAAAAAGTTATTTTTAAAAATATTATTACATTTCACAGACAGTGGAATACTGAAAGGGGTGTGATAAAGATGGGTTAACTGTTACAGCTAAGCCTACCTACACAGGAGACACAGGCATTCCCAGGAAAATTAATCCAAACTAAACAATGCCATCAATCTAAAGCAGATCGCTTAAACCAAACCGAGACTTTGCTCATTTATACTTAAAGTGGCCTTACATTGACTAAACAGAATTCCCTTCCAAAGTACATTCAGTTACTTCCAACCATCTAGGTGCAGTACTCTTCAAAATAAAATGAGTCATATTTTTCCTTGACAGACAGGAGCCCAAGGAGAATTGTGCTGCATGAAAAATTAACATTTTTCACTTCTTCAGGGCTGATGAGGATACAGGTTGGATGGAAAAAGTTTGGGAGAAGATGACCTTCCAAACATTGAACCAAAAAGTGACATGCACTAAACAGGTGTGATCCAAAGCAACCAAAATCAGAGACCAAAGAACCGCCCTATAAAATGAATATTCCAGCAAACGTACCACATCACAGCAGCAAAGCAGCGCTGCAGCAATTTCTCTGCCCTCAGTCCTGGACTAAATCCCTCCCCAGGCAGGAGACAAGCCAGCTACCGCTAAATACTCAGAAAGAACACACCACCTCACCAGGTGTATCCCTCTTCACCACAGGCAGCTGATGGCTTCACTAACACTTTTTCAACTAATTTCTACCTGTGTTTAAACAAAGGGCAGACCCAGTCAAACCAAAGCAAATTATCTTGGTTTGTATTTTTACTTTTTGGATGCATTTAAGTAGCACACAGTAACCTTTCTGATATGTTAAATACTTTACTTTTATTACTTTTGCTATATTTTTAATTTAGTATTTTATTAGGGCATTCAATAAAAACAGAAAATTAAAAAAAAAATTTTGCTTTGAATGTGTGTGCCACTAATTAAAAAGCTTCCAAAAAACTTCTCGAGTTAAGCAGTCATTGTATGAAGGAAATATTATGGACAGTTAGTGAGCTGAATCAATCACTTGGGGTTGGTCACAAAGTCTGTCAAAATTTTAGGATTAGTACAATTCTGTCAGACATCACCTCCTCAGAGAAGCTTTTCTTTTCCCCAGCTGCTTCTGGTTTTCAACACTGAACAAACTGAGTAAGAGGAGTAATTGGAAAGAAAATACCATTTGTTCCAGAAGAGACTACTGTTGTCTAATGCCGCTTTCAAACAGTGAACTTTCACAAACTCGTTCCAAGTGCTTAGCTCATGACTTCCGTCCATGAACCAGTTCAAATTCAATCATTTGGCAACAAATATATACTACTTAAGCATTATTTTTTTTAATTCTTTGAATGCAAGTAGATGCTATACTTCGATAAATATATTCATATATTGCTGTAATGTAATTTTTAAATTAAAAAAATTCTCTGTCCTGTTCTCTACATCCTCAAGCTAAACATTCCCTCAAAGTTCCCACACTCCGCGCCAATAAACCACATGGAAAACAGATTAACCTTTTGTCTAGTCTTATCACTGAGAACCTCTGTACAACATAATACAAAAAGCATAACAGAAAGTACTCCATATCTCTTATAAGATAGGGAACATTAAGTACAGAATAGCAAAAAAATTACCATAAGTGTAATTTAATTCACATTGAACCTGATTTTTAAACACTAATAGCCACATAATACAGGTGTCCTCAAAATTTTGCATACATTTTCATGCATTGAAAATCTAGAATCAGATACTTAAGTATGCTTTCTTAAATATCAAACTACTTTTCTTATTAAGACTTTGCAAAATACTTATTTATTAAGTGTTTGTCAGTCTATTCCCCTCCCCCCCAACCTCGGGGGATTTTTGTTTTGTTTGGGGGTTTTTTTGTTTTTTTTTTTTTGTTTTTTTACTCTTTTACGTCACCCACGTGGGTTTTGACACCTACTAAGGAGCAGTACTGGTACCATCCTCTAGTCACCTGTTCTAGAACCAACCCCTGAATGACTGCTTAAGATTTTTAGGCAGATATATTAAAAAAAAATAATAAAAAAGCAGTGCTGATGAGCAGTTGCAAGAACAAGCGTGAAACAGAAGCTGTAACCTGACCTTCACTGAGTCTTCCCTGGTTGCTTCCAAGAAAAAAAATAAAAATGAGGAGGGCTAATGGCCCTGATTTAAATCTTCCATATTCTTTGCTTTTGAGCTCAAGATACTTGTATAACAAAGTTATCGCGTAACAAACATACAGGTGACATGTAGACAACTATTTGTGTGGAGATTAAGTACAATTTTATTATACCCTTACTCCCACTTATTATTCCCAGTGCATTCTAACAGACAAAAGGTACGACCTATTTATTTTTTTTAAACCAAGCTTTGTAGTTTTATCATCGTTTATTCCAGAAAATTAAAACAGCGTTGAATGCATGAATAGCCTCATCCATAACCCACTGAATTAAACAGCTTTGCAACAGGATCAAACTGGGAAACAGAATGAAGTGAGGAATAGTTCATCTTGATAAGTTTTTCATTAACAGCAATTCAAAACTCTATCTTTTCTAGCTGCTGATAAAAATATTTGCACGACCAGTATGCTTATGTTGTGGTATCCATACAGCCATACTAGGTGATATGTGGCATATAAAACAAGTTTAATTACTATTTGATATGTCCATTTCCCATAGAGCTGAGATGAAAAATTTTCTTAAATTACAGAAGACTTAAGTTGAGACTGACATGCTTCATTAATCACTATTTGCAGAGAAGTGACCAATTACTATGTTAGTTTATTTCAACTTACTCATTTTTCTATGAGCAAATTTTCTTATTCGATACTTCCCTACCCCAAGCATATATCTCTGTGCAGGGAGATAGAGGGATCGCTAGTCACAACAGGCATGACTCCAAGCAGTCACTGGATGGTGTCCAAGAATTAGAGCTGCACACACAGAAGCATACAAGGGAGTTAAGAAGTTGAAGGGCTTTCTGTCCATACATGTTTCAATGCAGGAAAAGGCTGCAGCAAGTTCAAACTACTTGTGGCATACAGTTTTCAGGACTACCTGAACACAATCTTATACTTCCACTGTGACCTCCTGAGAAGAGATAGAAGGCAATTGAAAGTCTTTTTGATGTAATTTTCAGTTGTAAAACCATGACTAGCAGTGCATGTGATCAGCTTAAGGGTGGGTGGGAAGAACCCTAAGAAATGCTGCAAGAAAACTGGCATGCAGTTGTCATATGGGAAATGGGAAAAAGCTGAGGGTCCTGAAAGGCAGCGTATGTGGTAAACAAGTATGTTACAGAAGTACCATTCTTGTTTCAGTGTAAGTCAACATGTTATAAATAGAAGCAGACATCCTTAAGACCCTAGGTTCTCTCACAATCAGAGGAATTCACAACCACACTCAAAACCAAAAACAATCAGGATCCAGACAACAAAATTAAGCATGTTGCTGAGTTTCAAAACACATTCTAAGAAGTTTCAGGCCAACAGCTTTAAAGTTACTTTCCCAGAGAGAGAGGTCCAAGGCAGACCACACTCATTTTCCTCCACTCCCCTCCTAGTCCCTAAACCAAAGGACACTCATAGAAGACACTGCTAGGATTACACCACTTCCATCAACATGAAAGACATTTTCATTGTTTATCCAAGACAAAACACTCCTTTCTAGTTCCCACTTAGGAAAACTTTCAAGGAACAACTTCACAGTCATATGCTAACCTAAATAATTTGTCTCTCCCCACCCTTTCCACCACTTTGCAGAAGAAAAGAATGAGCAACTGCTTAAGCTCAGCTGCAACCAAATATCAAACCATGGCCTTAGGCAGGAGATTAGAAGCCAGTGAGTTTCAATCATTATAGTTAGAAACTTTGCAAATGAAAAAACCAACCCAAGAAGCAGCATGTCATTAAACTCCATCCTAAAATTATGAAACTTCTACCCTTTCATGTAAATTTACCTACTCCTCATAACTTTAAAGATCGGGGTTCATTCAGGCAACATACTCCATTTCTCTCCCACACACAGAGTCCTACCCTACACCAGAAACACATCAGCACTCAGTAGTTCTTGTATCTGTTTCCTTCTCCTATCTGTCAGCTGAAAATGTTGGCCTTCACTGTGGTAGATAATTCCAAGTCACATAATTAGCACAGTTTTGACTGTTAATTAACCTCTTAAAAGAAAAGCAGAACAACAAGAAAAACATACCCTAATGTTTCTGCCAGTTCTGAACCTTGCTTGTTACGGGTCATTTTTATTGTTTCTTGTCTAGTAAAAAACAAGACAGTGCAAACATACACCAAAGCTTTTACCACCTCACTTCTGCAGCCACACCACACACTATGCAAAGTAAGAATCTGGCATTCTGAACAAGCATTCTGTGACGATGCACTGCTTCACAGCCATGCTACATGTCACTGTACTCCACACAACAGTAGGTCATGAAATCTTGAGGTCAAATTACATCATTCCAACAACTCCTCCTCTTTTCTTCAATTATCCATCCTACTTTTACAAGTCACTTCTCCCAAAAATAAGTGGTGTCAGGCAACATAAGAGAAGCACTAGAGGGCACTGTAGTCATGACTCAGTTAAAAAAAGGCAGGGGGCCATGGTGGTTTTGTGAACGTATCTAAAACACATGTATTTCAGAAGAGGCAATAAGGGCACCTACAGCACAGAAAGCTGAACTCCATCAGACATTTCTAAGATCCCTTCTGCAGGCACACTCATTCGGTCTTTGGGTTCAGTTAACTCTGGCCGACTGCTGCCACAAGACTGAGCTTCAGGCCTAGAAGACTTACTTCTGCTTGTGGTCATTCAGGAGGCAAAGAGCCAATATTTTAAAGAACTTACTCCAGAAGGACAGTTCCAAAATGACTTTGCAACACCTCCAACCAGCATGGAGGAGAGCACTGCTAATACCGCTATGGCAAGCTTCCAGGGAAGGGGAGCTGAACTTCTCCTCTGACAGTCTCCACAGACACCGCTGGCATTACTATTCCTCCTGTCATTCAAACAGATACTATTTCTTTGGCTTATGTAAGTTCCAATGAAGAACTTTATAGAAGGAAATGTATCTCACTGCTCCCCCATGTAAGGAGTTGGATGTCGAGACAGGAAACCAGTGTGATACCCTAAATACTTATGGTATTCTCTACAGCCATTGCAACAGCAAAAGAGCTTTCCAGATGAAGCTTAGGTTGAAATGCAAAGATGTAATCAACAGCTTTTTAACAGTCATGCTAAATTTTCTGCAAAATTCTTCTCCTACTTGTAGGCACAAAGTCATAAACCATGGTACTTCTATTTTGATGCTATTAGTTACTCTTTAATTATGTATGCAATTAGTTTAATATTTTAATGATTACTAAAGCAGTTTTAACACATGCAGAACACTGCAGGAATTTTATCAACCTTCAGGTGAGAAAACATCACAACTAATCTGTTCAAATGCAAGTTATGAAAAATACACTTTTTTTAAACAATTATGGCTTGTTAAATGTTGGGAGTCTTAAAAAAAAAAAGCCAATTCACAATGTACAAAGTCAAAGTCCTTTCAAAAATAAAAGATGTGGCTGTATGCAGCTATATTTGCCCTTCCAAGATGACAAATTTGATATACTTGACCTAAAACCATTTTTCGCATCTCTGGGTGTAGAAAAACAGTAGAAGGCACTCTCTTTCCTGTATTATTCACAATGTTAGTTTGAGATTATAGATGCTGAGAGAGTCCCCTTCCTGTGCTGTAGAAAGGTGCAGCAGTTAGTAAAAGGAAACAATGTCTTGAAGTCATTGCAAACAGAGCTTCACAGGGTAGTTGGATACCTGTTGGCTTTTTGATGATCCTTGACTATGAAGTTCTGAAGTGCATCAGAAGAGCTTTGCTGTTCACCAATATTGACAATCTGTAACATCCTAACCATTTTTGTCCGCCTTGTTCTCACTCTAGTGCTTTACAAATCCCTCTTCACCTTTCCTTTGCTCTCCTTATGAAGGCCTTCAAAGAAATCCTCTCTTGAGCTCTATTTCTTCTGGAGTAGATCAACAAATTATAATTACAGCAATCAGGGATGTAAATAGTCAAGTTAAACTTATGGTAAAAAGAATAATAGACAAATGTCTACCGACAAGTCATAAAATGTTACTTATTCTTTACTTGAAACCTTCTATTTTAATACACTTCTCAGTCTGTGATCTAAGAGCATTAGATAACAATCTTTAAATGGCTGTGTGCTTGTAGATGGCAAGAAACAGAAAACATAACACCATGGGGTAGGAGCGGAAGAAGTAAATCATGATCTGGGTGGTTTCTGTAGGATCAGGAATGATGCAGGGCAGTAATGGCATTTGCAACATTGCAGGTGACAGAAGTGAGAAGAGAAAGTATTCTTCTACAAGTCCTCTTTAATACTGAAAATTATGCCCCAGCATGAAACACTTGAAAAAAATGCAACGATACAGCAGAGTTGTAAAACAAAATACTGCTCCTGGATCAGTTCAAGGAGCAAAGGAAACAAAAGCTATCAGGCAGTACCAATAATACAGGGTTCTAATTTGGCAAAGAGAGCGCACAGCAACAATAGGCAATATTAAGCCTAAGACCTCTTTCTATCGATCCTCACGTTTTAGCAAACATAGCAAGAACTGAACAGAACTCTGCAGTTAAAGGAACAGAGGCGAGGGGTAGGAAAAACCATTAATGTGCTATTTCTGAACTGTTTTTCTGCCATGACTTGGGACATTTCACTAATTCAAAACTATGAGTAATAATGTAACCAGAAAAATAACATCAGTATTTTGTTTTTCCTCATCTGCTTATTTTATGTGTGTTTCTCCTTCATTTTAACCTACCAACAATACTTTGTGGAGTGACGCGGGTGAGAGAATGAAGTGTTAGCAAAGGCAGAGAAAAAGCAACAGACACCACATAGAGATCTGAGGCAAGAAAGAGTCATCGAGTGCTCAGGATGAAAAGAAAGACTTTGTATAGACTACCTGCCCATAGCACTTGCCAGAAGAAACAGATGACCTAAAGATGGGACATGGAAGGAGAGAACACCAATTACCCCTAACATAATACAAAATTGAGTCTGCAGCAGTGGATTTAAATGACTACATTATACATTAGAGGTTATGTTAGTATACAAATAACTACAGAACTTCCTGAAAGTGTTTGGTGCTTTTTTTCTGCCCAGTTCAGCTGTCTATGACTCAAGTAGGTCCTTCAGCTATGAGCTGCTAGGTAGAACCTCAGTCTCTTGTGCGGCCTGCCAGTGGACGATCAGACTCCTGAATGGAAGGTTCAGCTTCCTCCGTTAGAGGTACCAGTATAGATGCAGCTATCAAAATGTAGAGGACAAACGGCAAAATCTTGAAACAAAACTTTGAATTATTCACGATTGCTAGAAATTCTGTAAGCTCTAAAAAGGCTCATTTTGGCCTCAGTGCTTTAACCACTGGAATTTCATTCTCATTTTGTCATGCTGACTAGAATCCTTGCTTGTGCCCCCTTCTCTTCCTTCATTAAGGTACTGTTCTATCTTCACTTTGCCAAAGTAAAAAAAATAAAAAAATCCAGATGCACGCATGCTTTCCTCTACACCAGATGAAAGTGAAGTACAAGATTTCAGCACAAAGTGAGTGTGAGCCTCAAGTATGATTGCAGAATGACCAAGAATAACTTATCCACAAACGCTCATCAGCTGGAATTAGGAAGGCCATTAAGTGACAGTTCATTGTTTGAAAGTATGGAAGCATTAAACATTTAAGACGGCTTCACAATAGTTCAGGACACAGTCAGAAATAGACTAATCCATACAAACAGGCAAAGTTATGTACAAAACCTGAATATTCACTAAGCTCTCCTAATATGAGTCAGTTTACAATTAAGAGGCATTCTTTCCTACTCTGGAGGAGGAAAGCTTTTCCTCCCCATCCCTGTAAATACAGTTCTTAAGTTTAACAACATAAGGTTAAGCAGAGTGGTTTGTTTGGGGTTTTGTTTTGTTTTACCCAAAACCCCAGTGTTAAGAGTAGGCAGGTCTTTGCTTTACACTTCTCAAATTCAAATATAGTTTCAGGAATTTAGTGAGAAAATTATTTAACTGTTCAGGCTGCCCTAACCAGGTATACTATAGTCATGTAAACAACAATCTACTTACATGGTATTGTTCACTAAATTCACCTACATATATTACTGTAGAAATAATCAATGAAAAACTAAGATTACATGCAATTCACAGTAAAGAGCATCTCATTATTATAGGAGATAAGTCATTAGGTGCTGCAACTAACAAGTAGTTCCTTAATCTACAAGGATGCTACAGACTGACTATTTTGCCCTTCTTTCATTTGCCTATCACTGCTGGTGCTTCCTCTTTAACTCCCTACACCCACCCAGTTGGCTACTAGTCTCATTTTCCTTTCTCTCCCAACTACTCAGTCCCACCACGCTTGCATTAGCTCTAGCTTTTGTGCTGAAATGGGTCTGTGCTGTGTAATTCATCAACACCTGAGCAACCACAACTGAATTAACATGGTTAACCGGTATACTCCCACCCCTTGGTGAGAATGCTAGTGTCATTAGGAAGGAGAGGAAGAATCAAATTCCCTGATATGTTGGAGCTTAAAAATTAAGATTCTGTCCTCATTTGCACAAAGGATAACACCAAGACACTTTATTTCAGATTCATCTTCAAATGCCAGATTAGAACTTGTCCTCCACTCCTAAAGGAAAACAAAACCAAGAATCAGCACCGTAAGCATGTCCCCAGCACTTAGCAATGGACTGCTTTGTTTATTTTTTTTATTGATGTGAAGTGTTTTGTGATTTATATTATGATACAGGTTATTTAAACACAAACATTATAAATAACTTTGAAACAGTTAGTCACTGTAACTAAGGCAACGAGTCTCCCACTCAGTTTCCAGAAATAGGAGTAGAGGTAAGAACAAAATAAAAAGTTGGCAGGAGCAAGAAAACAAATGATCAGATATTAGTTTGACCTCAGGAAGGCCTGACTAGAGAAAAATAAGAGGTAAAGCAACTGAGAAACAAACTAGTTGATAAAAGATAAAGTGGAGGATATGAAGCGTATAATAGCAAAGACATTTAATTCCTATCACCTTATTCCACAAATCATTTCAGTGAATGGAAACAATGACAGAAATTTAGGAATGTAACAATCCAAATCAGATAGCAGATTGCTAGTTCAGAGTCTCAACAGCTACTAGTTTCATACAGGAATCATCGACTTTTTTGTAAGTGCTAAGGAAGTCACTTCTTCATAGACAAGTGCACATTTGCCTGTTTTTTCCCTTCCCTGCTTTTGCCTCCCAGTAATAGTCACAAACCTTCGATGCTATCTACATGAATAGACCTTTATACCCTCACAGAAGGCCACTGAGTTAACAGGATCTGCCGTAAGGATCTGACTGCAGAATCAAGGCTTGCTTTGTTTCTCCCACACCTTTTTTTTTTTTCCCCCTCTCCTCTCTTTTTTAAAAAAAAAAGTTTATTTTCTTGACTGAGAACTGCTTATTCAGAAGTCAGGAGTTCCCAAGTTATCATCAGGGAATCTGATCCCCCAAAACGAACACACAGTAGAACCAGGTTCTCCCAACACATTCTAATGGAAGGGCTGGTAATTACTTCGTATAACAAGATAAATGGAGTTCAAGTTACTCAAAGTTTTCCATCAATTAAAGAAACTTATCTTTTCTGCACACGTGAGTTCCTAGCCTGGGAAGCAGTAAGACTTGAGGTGTCTTGACAAGTATTACAACTTCCTAATTTAGTTATCTTGTATACAGTTAAAACAGATTAGATACAAGTTTTAGGAAAAATGTGTAGAGCACAAAGACTGGTTCTCGACTTGGACAAGATTCTCGAAGGTAATGTTCTTTAAAGCAACTTCTACTAAAAAAATTAAACATGCATCTTATTAGTCTATGTCTGAACAGGATTTGTAGAGCAACACCACGTAATTCCATTCTCACCGTATCCCTCCCTCATCGAGCAGCAGCAGCTCCTTTTCATCACCACAGGAGACCATTCCTCCTCTTAGTGTAACAAGGAACTAGTTGGGACATTTATTCTTGGCATGAATTCTAAAAGAATGAAGTCTAACGCTGGCAGTAATGAAAATAGCAACCATAGAAGCATTCAGAGCGTTCACTATGACACTGCAAACATTTGTTTAACTGCCAATTGAACAAGATCCATCTTAGCTAAGAGAAAGATATAAAAGGGCTATAAAGAAGTCAGTGCTCTCACTGTTCAAGGACTTTCAAGATAAGTGGTCACTCTAATATCATCATGCAGTTGTTCATACTCCGATCCTTTCCACTCACATCTGACTTCTGGGAATAAATGCATTGCCTCAAGCACAGTCTAGTAGTCACACAGAAAAATCCCACACAAATTCCCTTCAAATGCCCATTATTAAGTAAGAGCTGTAAGATTTCTTATTACATGTTTAAGATTCAGAGAAAACAGGAAATGCATAAGTAAAATTATGATGTACTGAAAGAAAAAAAATTACCACCTGTAATGATGCTGCATCCGATGAGCTTTGCCACAAATAGTTATACAGTTGCAAAATTAAAGAAAAAAAAAATCAGCCTGTTTTGATCAGAGCTTCATGCATTTCAACAAAACTCTACTGAAAGGTAGGCTTATGCTAGCCCAAAATACGACCTGTGGGCACATATGCAGGTAAGGCTTGCAACAGAAACGCAACAAATCCCTCGGTTGCTAGGCAACCCAAATTTTACCCACCCACGAAGAAAACCCGGGCTGTCAATTACTCCTTATGTGTAAGAGACCAACGCACAAGCACTTTACAGTAGGAATTTACCTGTTCCAGGAACAGTTAATATACCTAGAAACTACGACTGAATAGCAAAAAATCCCAGAAGACAGCCTTTCACAGTTCCCTACGCAGGGCTGAGAGGGCTTTTATACAGGAGATCAAGGCATACCACTATGGAGATTCACAAGCAAGTTACTCCTTTTTCTTCCCCCACCCTAAAAAGAAGGTCTGATAAAACATCAGTGAACCTTGACCTAAACTTTGTTTTCAGTGCAGTTTCTTACAGGAGAGCACCAGCATGTCAGGAAAAAACAAACTTTTACAGCCTCTCTCTCACATGGCATTTTAGTAGTTAAAGCAGTTTCTCATCTAGAAGGACCTGGTACACAAGCACCAGGACAGCACGAAGGCAAACAAACTGAAGAGCAAATACCTTAATCATAAGGTACACTTACTGTATTTTTCATCTCCACCTTGAATGGCTTAACCTTCAGCAACAGAATTTGCTGATTTGCTTCCTCTGTAAATGTATCCATCCAATGTTGTACAATAACCCAAGAGCAACGAGAACAATCTACAGATTCTAACTTGACACTTGAATGATTGCTCTCTCTATCCCAGTTAAAGTTTGCTATTGAGCATTAAAGTTACCAGCTTTGCTCAATATAGTTCAACTGAGCTTCAAATAAATTTTTTGCAAATATGGCTTATGGGGTTTTTTTGATACCTAATATACTCTGAAAGCAAACATAAGTCACTTCTGAAAGTGCAATGTACACCTTGAATTATTTCAAAACTCTGAAAGATATTCCTACCCCATAGGATTGCAAAGCAATAAAGCTCAAGTAACGTACAAATTTGTAGAGAATGTACCTGCTGGCTGCTTGTTGAACCCAAGGAAAGGCCTACTCTTCTCTGTGCATGGAAAACCTTTATTCTGAAAGTTAAACATATCAAATCAGCCTCCAAAGACCACCAAATATTTGAGCTTCACAAACACATTAAGCATCTGTAGGATCAAAGTTTTGTTTATCAGTGTATTAAGTAAATTAATCAACGGCAAGTGGAACTGGGATTTTACTCTCTGAGTTCAACTAAGAGCCTCAGAGCAGAATTTCTCACCTCATTGTAAGTTCTCAGTCGCTGCTTTTACACTAGCTTGCAGTTAACTTAAACTCAACCAAACCAAGTGTAAGAAAATGCCAAGCTGCTTGCATGCCCTAAGTCTGCCGCTCCCCAGCATAATTCTGACATTTAAACAAGTAGCAGAGTCCTTATCAAAGAACAAAATCAACACATTGACTTTGGGGAAAAAAATAATCTTGAGAATTATAATAAAGTAACACTTTATTTAGTAGAATTTTTGCTCCAGAAAGTTATTGATCTGACTGTTGTAGAAGGAAATTAGCAAATCACTTTCCTCCTTCATATTAGCTGAACAGTACAAAGAACAGAGCAGCCTTTGCGCTCCCCCACAAAACACAGCCACCACTGAAGACAGACAGACTCACTACAGGGACTACAAACGCACATGACAACTTACTTTATTCTAAATGAGCACATCACTAAGAAGCAAAGTATATGGTTCAAGCAAACAAGAAGCATGTTTCATGAAACGGTGAAGATAAACACCTCTGCTTTCATATAGTACAACAGGTTGGTTTTCATAATGAGCTGGTGGTGTTACAATCTTAGCACAGCATCTAGTCCTGAAGTCAAAACACCTTGCAGCATACTGCGCAACAACACTGACCTGGAAGAGTTCTCTGCAATTAGCAAAACTGAGATACTTCATCTTCATATGATTCCTCGTGATTTTTGGCATTCTTAAAGAAAGCAATTTTAACATAATTTAGTCTGTAATAACTGATTTACCAAGCAACTGACACTTACCCAGCAGAAATACAGCTGCTGCTAAAAATCATTCCTTCTACAAATGCCTCTTCAAAACCAGCACTCCCCTCCCTCCCTCCTTTCCCTGCCCTTAGCACCCCCTTTTTAAATGAAAAAATACTTCAGTTCCCAGTGTATCAATGCACCTTTACAGATCTATGAAGCTTCTACAAAAAGAATCCACCTCATACTTCTGGACTAAAACTTGCATTACAATAGAAGCTGAAAGCCTCACATGCATAACTCTGTCAGACCAGTGGTCCCACATAGTCCAGCATTTCACCTCAGCATCAGTCAATAGCAGGATCCTTCCCAGAAGAAAAGTTCTGAAATACAGTACTTCCATGTTAACATATTGATGATGGAGTTTTTGCTAGTTATTTCACAATGATTACTTGCAGAAGAGTTGTATTTCCTGGTTTTAACAGAAGGACTTATTTCATAGATGAAGTGTTCATTTCTGTGGAGAGCCTCCCATAGAAAAACAGTACTGAAGGCTAAGAAGAAACCTAACTCAAAGACACTAAGCATGTTTTGGGTCCACAATCATTGTTCGTTCATAGATGAGGTTCTAAAAATATATGAGACTTGATTAAGTTTACATACAATACAGCAGGACATAAAGATCCCAGCCCCATGTCACTGAATATTTTTTGAGAACAAAATCCCAAGGGACTATGAGACCTAAGTGTAAAGAGACAGAGGTATATGCAGGCTGATGAAAGGACTCACAGGTAACGATGAGCTGACACTGATCAGCATAATAGACACAAGATACCAGTTGCCTAACCACTGCCAAGTTTCTAGGTGTTTTTTTTTTTCTATGCAGCTTTTTTTATTGGGGGGTGGGGTCTCCAAGCCTTACAGCTAGTTATTTTAAGGAAGAGTATCAAGAAGATCAACAGCGGGGTATAGGAGTTTTTACAGAGAATTCGGTCTAACGCACATGAAAACACGAGAAAATACATTTTCTAGCAAGCATCTTTTTACACGCAGCAAACTGGCAGAGCAGACCCTCCCACCTTTGTATCTTGATACCGCCCGGGAGACAATAGGTAGGACAGGGGAGACACCAGAAGAAGGACAGAGCAGCCAAGACAAGTATTTTTCATAAGCTGAGATGGAAACCGAAGAGTCTAGCAAACAAAGAAGGGTGTGATGTGATGAAAGCAACAGACCACTAAAGGCACGAAAAGCCTTCCGTTTTTCGAAGGGGAGCGCGGACTCGGGGATGGTTTGTCAAGACCGCGCAGAAGACAGCTACAGCTACCGAACAAAAGATTTTAAAGGCCTGAAAGGGAAAGGTGGTGCGCGAAAGGACGAGCAGGCAGCCCTCGGGCACACGAAACTGCCAAGGGCAGCACTGCCCGGGTCCGGGAGGAGAGCGGAGGAGCCAGCTCCCGGGCACGCCGCCTTCCGCCGCCGGGTCCCTCCGGATCGCTCCCCTCGCACCGGGCAGCCCCTCAGGCCCAGCCTCCCTGGCGCTAGCCCGGCGGCGCCCCGAGACCTTTCCCTTCCCAAAACACAGGCGCGGGCAGGGCTGGCCCGGAGGAGCCCGCAGACCCCCTCGTCACCCTTCCCGGGCCTCTCCTCCGCTCCCGAGCCGCCGGGCACGGCAGACACCCGCGGCCGGGGCAGCCCAGCGCGGGCAGGGCGCCGTCCTCCCGTCCCTCCCTCCCTCCCTCCCTCTGCCCCGGAGCCGGCCCGCCGCCGCGGCGGGGAGCGGAGGGCAGGGCAGAGGGCGGGCGGGCTCCCACGGCCACCTGTTAGGCCCAATACCTGCGCCGGGCGGCGGCCCCCACCCGCCCAGCGGCGCCGCGGAGGGGGCACCGGCGCCCGCACCGGGAGCACATGGCGCCTCCCGCCGCCGGG
>VXBL01005539.1:571716-645339 GCA_013400195.1 Aramus guarauna
AAAACAAAACCAGACTGAAGAGATGGGTTTTTTTGGAAGTGCATACTGCTACAGACAACACTGATAAGAATGTTTCCAGTTTCTTGACTTTCCTGTAGCTTCAAAATAGACTGTGACTTCTCCTTAACACTCCACATGTAGTTAAATCTACTTAGACTTTAGTTTTACCTTAAGAAGAAAGAAAATTTAATAAAGCTACTAAGTGTATTCTGTGTGAACACTCGTTTGTGTGTTTTTGCCCCCGCTCCTGCGCTTGTTGTTGATTCCAGTAGGAGCCTGGCACGTGAACATATTCTCTTGATGGCTGGCAGCATGAGAAGAACAGAAGGGTTTTCTATAGGTGCTAGCTGAGGCAGATCTTTCGTTATCTTTGAATAGCAGTGGCCTGATGGTGTTTGCTTGTTTGTGTTGTTTTATTTTAACTGGTTAAGATTGCAATCCTATCAGGCAAAGGAAAAAAACCTCAACGTTGTCACACTTTCTAAATCAATTTTGTTGACATCTAGATACGGCCAGAAATGCTGATTATGCAAAGTAAATGTTTTAATTTCAAATAGCCCCCTGGTTTAGTATTTGTGGCAAAAACCCTATGTTTTTTGTTTGTTTGTGAATAGAAGCGTATTGTATGCAAATATGAAACAGGTAAGATTTTGACACTGCAAAATGGCTGAGGACTGGGATAACGACATGGTAAAGAGACTGATGGTTGTGGAAATTAGAGATAATTTTATCAATGCAGTCAGTGAAGGAGAAAATGACTCAGGAAACATTGCCTTTGTCTGTCCCCAAACTAGACTGCTCCTTTTCAAAGTGAAAAGAATGTCTGTGAGCTGATAAAGTTCTGCTTCCTCCTGTGAAGCTTATCGGTTTATGGAGTTATTCAGAATAACATCTACTTTCAGTTCACAATTTAAAGTGATTTCCATAGGTAGACAAATCATACATAAAAATGTCGCCCCTGGAATCAGTAGCACCTCTTGCAGCAGAGCCAGGCTCTGTTTCATTAGGGAAAAGTGCATCTTTATTTTATTGGTTCCCCAGCTACTTACTCCAGTACTCAGACTATAGGTAGGGACCAGGCCTCCTGGTTTTACCATATGCACTCACGCACATCATCAACCAACTGAGCTCTGACCCCAGGTCTTTGGTTGGTTTTGGGTTTTTGGGGTTTTTTTTGTTCTATGAACAATAAGCTAATATAATAGAAAAAGTTTAAGTGGTAAAACATGGAAGTTACAATACCGGTCCTGGAGGTGCTTGTCTTGTTTCAGTTTAAGCACAGGTGGTTATTGAGATGGCTTACATACATGAAGGTGGGTAAGGCAGAAGTGAGGGATTTTCTGAGTGTGGTTTCCCTGGGTACTTTTTCTCAAGTGACAATATAAATTATTGTCCTATTCTTATTCTGTGTAAACAGTTCAAATGGTTATCACAACTGGAACAAAAATATGATAATACCACCAACAATATTATCTGATCTGCTAGTGACCTGCAAAATACAGTATTTGACTGCAGAGCAATAGAAATAATAGAAATGAAACCTCAGAAGTTAAATGTAACAGTCCTGTAAGGCAGTGAGCACTTCTTGTTCCTTTATTACCATACCTATCAGGGTAACTTCACCTACGTTATTTTTAAATGCTTGTGTTACAAGGTAGGTAACTGCACAGGCATCCCTTAAAAACATTTATAGTGTTTCACAGAAGTATTGACCTACAAACATACTGAAAGCCACGACATTTCTGACAATGGTCAGAACATACATCCACAGAAGTTAGAAATGTCCACATCACCCTTTAAACCAGACGGTTTGTAAATTATTAGCAGTGCAGCTCTCCTGAGGGCACACTTTCGGCAGAGCACGATAGGCTTTAACTGCATGGCTCCCATTAATGTTAATGTTAAATCTTCACGCTGTAACTTATCCCACAGTGTGTAACACTACCCAGCGTTTTAAAGATAGGACCATATGTGCTGCACTGAAATACATAATGGGATCGAATTGAAGAGACCATAGAAATCTCATAGTGGAGATGTTCTGTGAACTCAGCTGAAACATGCTCATGATTTATTTAGTTTGCCAGGAATGCCTCTTGTATACTTAGCTCTTTTTAGCCAAGGCTTTCAACCCCCGCAAAGTAGGTATTTATTCTCTTTTCATTCTTCTATATGGGTAAACAGGCACAGAGGTCGACAGACTTACACAAGGTCATGGCGCGAGTCACTGCTGTGGCTAGGAATAGAATCCAGGAGACCTGATTGCTGCCGCCACCCTCCAAACACTGTCCTGTACTCCTAAATTAAAGCAGGGCTAATTTTATTTTTGCACAGAATATGAGGTGTGTGAAATCAATAAAATGTTATAGTTTCCTACGGAGGGATGCATTTATCTTTACGACCCTGAATCAGCATTACTCAGGAGCTAGTCTTCCAATGGAAGCCACGGTCATTTTATAATGGTATGCTGGGAGCATCATCATAAGGGTTTTTACACATGCTGTGACACATTTTATCCATCAAAATTTAAACCAGTCAAGGTTTTGTAATTCTGTCCCAGAGATTACATTTTGAATCATGGGCTGTTCATAGTTACTGATTGTAATGGAAACATATTGAATATCATAATGGCATCATCAATCAAACACCATTGATTGGCATTTCTAAAGCACCATTATGCTTATGGCTGCTCATTTGACCAATTTTGTCCCTGTTTGGTGCAGACAGGAGGAGAGAGAACTCGTGTGCCCTCCTTAGTCAAAGAACAAAATTAATATTCGGAGGAGGGTAGGGCAAATATGAGCGTCCTTTGTACAATCAGCAAGCGGCAAGGGCCTGCCAAACAGCTATGAGTTCCTATCAGTCACGTATTCTAAGGAAAATTCAAGTAGAAGTGAGAGAAAACAGAAAATTAATATATAAAGTGAGGCAACAAGGGTAAGAAATTACATCACTTGCATTTTGATGGGAAAAATGTGGGGTGTTTGAAAAATGTTTGGTGGGTCCTTATGCTGCCTCATTGCCAGTAAAACTGGTGAAGAACACACTCAGCAAGGGGATACAAAAGTGGCTTTTACAAAGGAAGCAATTTTGGCTTGAACTTGCATGTTAGAAATCTTCTGGTTTAAATAACATGCTTTCACCCCCCCTGCCGCCCCCCCATAAAATTAAGATTATCTTCCTCAGCAGGACGGAGTCTAAAAGAGGCACAAGAAAGGTGTAAAGGACCCTGGGCTCTGGACTGACTTTTACACAGAGGAGAATTTTATCCCAATTCTTCTTACAATTTCTTTTTTTAGTAAGTCTCAAAACTGTCCAAACAGTAGTGAAAAGAAGTTGTACATCTTTGGGAATGTGATCATAAAAGACTATTAATTCTGAGCAGGTGTAAAGCCAAAATGATTCTAATAAAAATTAAAGAAATAAACTGTAGATTTAAATTTAACTGAGACAAGGAAAGAGAAAGAAAAGACATAATTAACATATTTTCTAGTATTAGCACATCTCAAGATGACTCCTTCTTAAAACACTGTCAATATCAGCACCCTCACACATGCTAACATCAACTTACCTTAAATTAGTGCTTATGGAATAGAATATTTTGTTATATATTTCTTTATAGAAACAAACAGAATGTTTTATTAATATTTAACAAAATACTCTGTTTTGTTTATATAAACAAACAAATGCCTCAAAATATCCTTTTGCCACGCTCATCGTGCCTCAGAACGGACAGTATTGACTAACTAGAAACTCCAGTGGGATGTGATCTTGCAAATTACTTTTTCAGGCTTGGCCAGTTCTTCAAACAGCAACACCCAAAGTGAAGCACAAAAGGGAATGAGTTTTGGTCAGTCATCTCGGCTAGCCAAAAGCCTAACGCGCCATAAAAGTCTTGTTGGGAGGTTTTACATGACCTGCTACACAGGGATATTTTGTTAAAGATGCAGTTCTTCAGCAGTCTAGCAGAGTCTTAAATGGAATAATAAGTGGCGGTAGCGGAAGTATTAAAGTGGAAACACTGGTTTTCATGTGAGAAGCAAAATGAAGGTTCTGGCTTCTGAACGAGAAGTTTCTGAGCATCTGAACCCCTTACTTTCTGATGATGGACGATGTAATTCTAATATCCCAGACAGCTGCTCATTTAGAGAAGAGGATTTCTGCATACATAAATTTCCTCTCCTGATGAGCTAGAGATGCCTTATTGACTATATCTTCTGGGTTTTGCTTTCAGAGTGGTTTGGTTTCAATTGTGGGAAACTGATTCCAGTGTATAGTTTATATATTTGGTTATAAAGCACTTAAGTAGTCACCGGGGCGGGGGGTTGGGGAGTGAAGGAAAAGGCATTTTTTCAAACAGCCGTATTCCAGTTGAAATAAGAAAATTAGCTACGTGTAACACAACGTGAGCTCAGAAAGGAGGATGATTTGGGATTCTGCTTTCACAAATTCCCCTTTCACACCCAATACTGCAGGAGTAGGTGCCATGAAAATGGGGACAGCGTGTCCTGCAGCGAAGGGTGAAGATGAAGAAAAGCTTGTTTTACCAATATCACAGTTGCTGCAATAATGTTCAACTTTCTCAGCTCTTGTTTCCCTCAAGACTGCAATATAAACCAGAATGCAGCAACCAGACACACGTATTCTCACCAAGTAATATTTTCTTGCCTGCTGCCATTTTATGTAAATGGCTATTACCCATATGAATGCAGTAATGCAGCTGCATTGCCACACGTTGAGAACCTCAGATAAAACTTTTAAGTGCATAAAATACACTTATGGGCTCCTTAATTGCTACAGCAGAGAGCATTTCATTGCCCAAATGTAGTGGAAGGATGATCACTGTATATCCATTGTAGAATAAAGATTCTGCCATAAAGAATATCTACCTTTAAAGCTGTTTTTTTTCTTGAAGTACGATTTTTTTGAACACTTTGATGGTGTACGTGAGCCTACAGCCGTGCAGATATGTATGTAAACTCTTCTCAGATAAATACTTTTATCATCTAAAGGAATAAAGTGCTTGAGGCAGAAGACAGGAATCTCTGGGAAATACACTACTGTGATGAATATATTTGTCAACCGAGTGCCATCATGATGAATTTCAGGGAAGATGAAAAGGTTTTTCATGACAGCAAGAAATTTGTAACTCAAAGAAGAGAAAATGAAGCAAACTGTTTGCATGTATCTTTGCATCTTAATAGACAACCTTATTCCTGTTTTCATGATGTTGTCTTCATTCTCATGCTAAAGGTTTTCCATTTGTATAAAATATTAAAAAGAGATGGAGTCGTACAGGTAAGAGTTAGTACTTCTGTCAGTCGCAGCAGTTAGAGAACCTAATATATGGTTATTTTAGTCTGAGGTTTTTCATTAGTACTGATTCTAGAGCTGCTTTGGACCTGACAGTTGACATGGACAGAGAGAATGCATTAAAAAACCTACAACTTTATTATTAATTATGATTTGATAACTCGCTCCCCCTGCCTTCCCCTATAACATATGCCATAATGAATGAAATTAGAAAGGTGTTTCAGCTCTTTGATAGCTGAGTCTGCCATTTCAGCGCTGAAATCGGTGTTTGTTTTCTTTTAGTAGGTGCAAAGATTGAGCCCTGAACGGGAGCAAGCTGCTGGCAGTGTGTTTTCTGTTCTGCTTCTGTACCGGTGAACTTGCTTTCTCTCCTTCCCCACCACAGCCTGAGTTTCTTAACTCGGAGTGCATGCTGCATAGCCTGTATTTTCATTTTTTAAATAGCAAAGTATGATGCTTTCCTTGGAAAAGTGGAAAGAATAACCTCCACATCAGCCAGCACTGGAATGAATGTAATTAAAGCTCTTTTACTGAAGATACTAACACCAAATATTCCCTGAAGTACTGACTGTAGAGTTCTACATTGCCATAAGGTGAATTTGCTAAATTTAAATTTATATATACCGAAATAGCATAATTAAATTGAAATACTGGAAAAGTTCCATATAACATATTTGGCAATGGTTCTGTACAGGCGACTGGTCTGTGCTATATAGTGTTGATTTAGGGAAAGACTTCGCATTTGTACACATGCCCATTAGTGAGTGAAGCCGAATGTGAACATATATTGAAAATCCTGCATGCACAGAGTGGATTTTTGTTTCTAAACTGCAGGTTTTCCAATTATATAAAATATTCTAAAATGAATTTATTAAGTTTTCAAGAATTATGTCATGCAGTCATGCTGTGGAATTTAAAACACTTTGTGTTATCACGGTAGGTTATAATAAGTTGAACGTCCTCCAAAATACAAATCTTGGAAGAGAATCGCCATCAGACCTGCCGTAGATACAATACTAAGTTGCAGCCTCCTTACATTTGAAATATGGCTTGGACACCCCCACAGCTATATGTTGTACCCCTATAAATATACAGATATTTTCTTATTGCTGTCATTTAGTGCAGGCAGTTGGCTCTATGTGGAAGGTTTCATCTTATTGTTATTATTTGCATCAGTGTTATAGCTAAGAATTCCCACCATGAGTTTCTTTTGCAACTTTCTCTAAGTATCGGAGCAACACGCTTCCAGCTGAAGAGAACCCGTTGCAGTAGCAGCCACTGTCCGAGCACGGAACACTTGCCTACGGCAAGTGGCAGCGGTGCAGGACATGGAGACAAGGTGGCCGTGGTGGCCGGTGTCAGCTAACGGGTGACCTGACCGGTGCCGGGTGCTCACAGGCGTGATGATGGGTGGGGGTCGTGGTAGGAGTTAGCTTTTGGTGGGCTCCCTGTGGCGGGCAGGGAGGCACGACTATCAATGCCTGTGGCAAAGGGGCAGGAGTGCCTGAACAGTGGAAGACAAGGTTTCGTGGGGTCCCTCCTGCTGGGGGTTTGTCCAGAGGAGGTTACGGCTGCAGCTCTGCCCAGCCAAAGGTCAGAGCTGCTGACCTACTCGGCGTGATTTCAAAGGTCTGAAATGTTCTTGATGGGAATAAACCAATGAGGTCGGGGTGAGGGAATCTGGCTGTACTTTTAACACTTCCAGAAAATAAACACATCTATCAGAGCATCACAGGGTATAAAGAGCACCTAATCCACAGCTCCCTGGCAGCTTTTTGGCCGAGGAAAGCAAATTGGCTTGTTGCATGGTGCCTCAGCCCGTGGTGTACCTTCCCCAGCCGCCCAGAACTGCCTTGCACTACGGCTGGTCGGAAAACGGACCAGCTCTACTGTGTGATCGCATCTGCTGTTAGGGACCATTAGTAACTTCACTTGTGGAGACCAGCTAGAATTGTGCCTTGCTCTGTGCTGAACAAATTGAACCAAAATCTAGCTCCAAAGTCCTGCTACTGACTAATACCTTTACTTCTCCACCATGGGAAAACCCAACGCAAACCACTTCACCTGGTAACTGGTACAGATGTTTACATCTTGAGGGCTGAGGACACTGTACCACCATCTTCTCAGCATGGAAACCCAGCGATGCCCTCTGCACTGACATGGCCGGGTCCTGCATAAAATGGGCCGTGGCTGCTTAGCCCGTTGTTAGGAGGTAGATATAATTACCCAAAAGGCGAACCAGAAGTACTGTGCAAGGCAAAGTGATTTCGGCTGGGAATCATGTGTTCATCCACATGAAATCAGTGTTTGTTTTCTTTTAGTAGGCTTTTGGACAGGCTAGCATGAGGCTGAGCTGTGTGAGGACACACAGGAGAGGAGGGGAGGGAAGAAGAAAGTTGGCACTTCAGTTAGGGAAGTAAAAAGCTGCATATCTCAATCCAGGATATAGATCTGCGTGTATATATTGGCAAGTCTGTGTGTGCTGAGCTGCAGTTTTTCCCCTGTGCAATCATTCTTGTGATTTCTCTTGGATCGTCAGCTATGCAGAGCTGGGACTGTCTCCCAACAGCCAATTTTCCAACTCTGTCAAAATGCTTCCACAGCATAATAAGTAATACGTATGGGCATACTCTGATCAACCATAAAGCCAAGAGGAGATATCCATAATCTGAAACTCTTACTAGTTCACAGAAGGTTTTGATCTTCAAAGGGTTTGCAAAATTAAATCAGCAGAGTGAGGGCAAGCACTGTTTCCCGAGGATGAGGGACTTGGCAGGCTCCAGAGCAGGAGGTGACCCAAACCGGTGTGTGTGGCACACCAGCGGATCGGTGGCCCAGGATCTCGCCCGCGGACACCGGGTGCCTGCAGCTCGGGGACTGTGGGGCTCACCTGGGGCTGGCAGCAAGGAATCATGGCCAGCCCCGGTCAGCCTGGAAAGTGTTGGTTGAATTATCTTCCAGTTTCATTTTTCTGATGCACAAGTGTCAGATGTGCTGGATAGATGTACCAGGTAGATGAACAGTCACCAAGATAAGACTGGGTATATTTTCTGAACGGCATGAGAATCTCAGTTTATAGTGGCATCAAAGAAAGTATCTAGTCCCTGTGTTTGAAAAGTCTAAGAATGTGTACATTCAATATCTCACATATCTTAAAATCTAAGAATGCAGCAAAGAAATAAAAAGAAGACCACATTGCTTATTTATAAAGACCTCATGACTTCTGCAGGCCTGACTCAGGATTTCTGAATGCTTGATGTTGGCTCTACCCCTGTTTCCATTCTCACACACCCCTTTACCCAGCTCCCCCGAGCCAGCACAGTGGTCTTCCATGTCGAGAAACACCAGGGTGGGAGAAGGGAGCTGCCAGCTCTCCCCTCACTCTTTCCCATTCCTCTGCAGAGGATTCTCGCGGTGAGGCTGCGGTTTCGTGGAGCTGGGGTAGGCAGCCCCCCCTGTGCCACCCCTCGCTGCTGGGGATGTGTGAACATCCCAGATGCACTGCCAAGGACCCACTGCTGCTACCTGGTCCGCCAGGCTGAAAAACACATTTTTTTTTTTCTGCTTGGCTTTTTTTTTTCTTTTTTTCCCCCTTTTTTATTTGCCCTGAGTGATCTGTCCACTGAGCCAGCTGATGGCACAGCCACAGGAATAATCCTACCAGCAATGGTCGAGGACAGCACGGGGCTGGGAGAGAGGGGTGGGAGTCGTGGAACTGTTTCCTCTGGCTGCTGCCAAAATGCACGTGAGTGAAAGCACATCCCATTAGTGAGGCTGGGACGTCTCGGGGCGCTCGCTGCCTGAGCTGGAGCCCTTCGGTCCTTGTTAAATTTGCTTTTTTTATGAGTATGGTAGACAAAGACTTTGTGATTTTTCTTCCTACTGAAACAATGTAAAGTTGTTGTGAGATAGCTGGTGATTGTTCGCCTCAAAACAAACACTTCTGTGCAGGACACAATCCATTTCCTTTGAAACATACAGGAAAGTGATATTAATTACCTCACCAATGTATCTGGTTCCTCATTTTTGATCTGAAGCTGTCCTTCTTCTGTTTGACTCATTGATTCAAAACCTCATGCTTAAGAAAACTCTGAAGAGCAAACAAGGAAAGCCTCGCTATCCCTTTTGTAATGTAAACTTAGATTTTCTTTCCTTTCTTCTAAAAAAATAAAGGAAAAAAAAGAAATTTAAATCCCTTTTCTTATATCAGTTTAATTTAGAAATACTAAAAGTATTCTATTTGCATTCACACTGATGTATTTAGTGCTGTTTTTAAATACCCTTATCAAGTCTAATCATCCTCCCAAAAATATATTCACATTTAACAGTGTATTACAGTACCCTATAGCTTACTCTCTGTGATATATCAGAAGAAATATGGGACACTTTCTTTGCTGTTTCCCACAGCAGTCTAATAAAGAAAATGGAGAAACCAATTTTCTCCTCCGATATGTGTCCCAAAGGCAGTTTAAGGGAGCCTGTGGTCTTTTCTGAGATTATATTTTATATTTACACTCGGAGTTCTAGTCCCCTTTGGGTTAAAAAAAAGGAAAACTCTTAATTTGAAAACATGGAATATATTTTAATAGTCGTCAAGGTATGGGAAGGGATAAATTAACTTGGGGATGGCAAGGCATAAAGGACTCACTGAAAAACTACTAGCTCTCCATTACTATCACGTCTCTCTTGATCTGTCGCATGTGGCAAATCGGGGTTTAATACTGTAGCTGCTAAGCCCCATGCCTTGAGGATAGATCCTGACGATTCTGGATAACCTGAGTGGCAGGGACCTACTGTTGTAGACCTTTCCCCAGAAAGAAGTCACGGCTGCTTTCCATAAAGCGCACCTGGGTTTCTACCTGGGGAAGCAAAAGCCAGTGCTGGATTGGCTTCTGTCCTCAGAAATGGTCAGGATGTAGTCAGAAATTATGAAAAATGACATTTTTCATAATTTCACTATTCCTTGTTGCGTAATATGCAAACATTTATACGATGTTAAATCTGCATAGCACATGTATAAATATATATCGTGTGTATGTATATATATATATATATATATAAAGAATATTTGTTATATTTATCTAACAACTGAAATGGCTTCTAAAAAGAAAAAAACCATACAAGTCAGGTTCTGTAACCCTCTTCAGCATCCTTGCACTAGCCTTCGACTGCAAAATTATCCCAAAGCAGTACACCTGCTTCTTGGTGCATCCAGGGGGAAACAAAAAAAAAAAAAAAAGAAAAATAAAGTGGGCATGACCTGTCTCTAAGGACANTAAAGAAGTGGAGTCCTGAGGGGTTTATGTTGCAGTGCAGAGGCTGGCTGGAGTGTGTGTGGGGGTTGGTTTGGACATCCTTGAAACTCCAGCAATCTCCAAGTACAGGTTGGGGCTCTCAGAAGCTGTTGCCATTGTCAAGCTGTTTGGCTGTCCTCGTGCGTATCCCCAGACGTGGGGACAACTGAGTGCGTGACTTCGTACCCTGCCAGCTGCTCAGCTGCATTTGTGCATTTACTTCAAAAAGGAAACCAAAAGAATCCAGGAAAGCCGCTGCTAACAGGTCCGTGTAATTCAATGTGGTTAGAGTGCTGCTATGCCTTCTTTCCAAGATCCCATGGTGAGTGCCTACCTACATTTTGCATGCAAGTAACAGAAAATGCTGAAGTTCAGTTTCTAGGGGAAGAACAAACCTATTAGATGATCAAGGGAAGCTATAACAGAGAACTGATCAGGATAAATCTAAAAGAACAGTGTAAATCCATTAAGCTGGTAATTGACTATGCGTGATAACCTTATTTTAGATACTACACTTTTCTTGTAGTAATACTAACACAGCACTATAAAATTTAGGGCTCCTTTTCATGTCTGCTCCATCCCAGTGGGATCTCTGCCTGAAATACTGCTCCAAGGGATACAGCACATAATCAGTGCCTTTGAAACAGCTTCAGTAATGCTGAATCCATATAAGTGCGGATGCCAATTATGCTAATGAAACTGCAATGGGACTGTGTTTCTAGCCGTCTTCTAACAGTGCTGTAAAACTATTGTCGCACTCAGCAACTAAATTTGTGTAGCATACGACCACGTAGAGCACTGAAACTTACTGTATGGTGGAGGTGATGCCAAATGTTCCCAAAACCTAGGCCTGCTAAAAAGACCAAGAAAGCAACTGTAGAAAATTGGGGAATTTTTTTCCTATATTTACTTTTCCACTTTTGCTATATTCACATCTCCGGAAGATGCAAGGCTAATGCAAACGATGTCTATACTGCTCTCCTTCCTTCCTCCTTGTTTCCCTCCAAGGCAAAGCTCTGTCCTGAGGAGAAGGCACTGGGAAACCATGGCGGGCTAGCAAAAGTTCAGGATGCCCCTGAGAAAAACAAAGGCACATCTTTCACATCTTCTCTCCGTTTCCTCTTTTGGGCTGATAAGATCTCTTTCAGAAATACAGCATTCATGCCTTGGCCAGGCATTGCTTTAGGCTCAGGCAGGACCGGTCATGTGTGGTTTCTCTTTTCTTCTCTTGCGTCCACTCACACAGGGGTTCCTGTGGCAAGGACAACTCTTCTTTCCAAGCAAAAAGTCAGCGTTTCAAAGACTACATATTAAAATACCTGTATTCTCCCCTGCCCTTAAAATGCCCTTCGACTGGAAGCTGCACATCCTTTCTGCAGGCATAGCTCCAAAACAAATGTCTCAATCAGGAGGCCAAGGAACTTAATCTGAAGACTTTAATTTCAACAGTATAGTGGTTTATGGTCTCAGCACATCACCTCAGACTGTAATTTCAATTCAGATTTGCATATTAGATGGACAGTATACATTTTTGCATAAATGACATGCACACCTGTGCATACTTAGAGTTTAGAGTTTCTCCATCAACCCTATAGAAATGTCTTTACAGCCTGAAAATGCTATAATAATCTCTGCAATACACTATGAGCCAAGGTACAAATCAGCTTGTGTGAACAACACTATTAAGGCTACTAAAAAATCCTGCCGAGGACACTTCTAGGGTGTGGTGGGAGTAATTAATACAGCTCATGAGAAGGCACAGACAGGAATATGGGTTCATCAGGAATAAAAGCTTTCACACATGATTAGTCAGGAAACGAGAAAATGGCAATGCAAAACTGACCAGTCTTTACATTATTGGGCTATTATTTCTTGCATGGGTGAAAAGTTCTTCCCCACTCGTTTTTTTCCACATTAAATCCAATCAGCATCACCACGGTTCCAGGACTGCAGTGTTTCAGCAGCCCTTCATCCATTCTTCATGCACACTTATTACAGATACTACAGCCTCATGGAAAAAGCTTTGAAATCACCATTGCTGCAAATGCATCTGCCTTCAATTCTGTCATCACTTTGTAGACCATGACAATTGCAAGCCACAATCTTTGTAAAATCAGTGAAAACGCACAAATGTTAACCTTTTGTTTAGTTTATAAAACAATAATGTGTTGTCACATTTTCCCGTCCTCTCAGCTGCCTTTGCAGGGACGTCTCGCTAACCACACTGATTCCGTGATGGGCGAGGGATGCTTGGAATTACCACTGCAGTTGAAGGCTGGCAGCCTTTTAGGGATAGACTTTATTCTCTGTCACGCCTGCAAATCCCTGCTGTTGTTCCTCCCTTAGCTCACAGGGCGTTGGTTGAAGAGCAAAATCAGCCTACAGTGAGGGGGGGTCCTTGAGCTCACGGTCCCCGAGTCACCCACTCTGTCCCCACTCCGCAGACTGCAGAGCTGTTCCTGAGGTAGTTCCTAACCCTTGCCTTCTACAGCCTGTCATTTGAAAATGTATCTTCACAAGTTTCAAAATGAGGTAGAAATACTAATCTTGTCAGGTGTCCTGACATTTACTATGCTTTTTCTGGAGTCTGAGCCCAGAGATGTGCCGTGAGATTTGATCATTAGGCTGCTCAGATGCCCCAAACACAAAGTAATTTCCAAAATTAAGTTTCCAGGCACTGACATTACCACATAGTGCTGGCAATGTTCAGAAAACTAATATTTATTTTTCTAAAAAAAAAAAAAAATTTTGAAAATATTAAACATACTTATTATTTGGTTAACTAGTTTTATATTATTATTTCTCTCTTACATACAGCTCTATTTTAACCTAATTATGTTTGCCATCTGCTCAATACTCCAAAAAAGGATTTGCTTAGAAAAAAAGAGCTGCCTTCTCTACCACAGGTAGCATTGCCTTTGACTCCAGAGCAAAAGGGCAAACAGCTGTCAGTACCCGAGGGAGTGCTCAGAAGGAAATGTCTCCGTTGGAAGAAGAGGAGCAAGGACACAACATCCCACCGTAGCAAGCTAGACCCTTCCCTCTGCATTTCACTGTAGGCTTCAGCTTCCCATCCACAGCCCTGAACTGGCAATAGATATTGTATGAGAGGTTCCTCGTGCAACCTGGGCTTGAGGAGTACGCTAAACAGCAAGCGGGCAAGAAGCGTTACGTTGCTCGTGTGTTTCTGAGGATCACGCGGTTTCTATATGTGATCTGAAATGCTCATAAGAAATGTTGAGATACACACCCTGGATAAAATGCCCACGGAAAAGCCTCCGTATGTCATACCAGGAGTTGCAAAGATAGGTACCAAGAATGTAGAAATATACAGATGGGAGGAGGGAACAAAGGCATGTGTAAAACTCAACAGTTTTATGGAATTTGCCCATACCTTATGCTATTTGAAGCTTGAGTGCTTGTTTCATCATTCCTCGCTTGCTACTCACTGCTGCCACCACGTGTTACCACAATTTTTTCTTCTGAAATAATAATGCCCCTTGAAATAGAAACATTTATACTGCTGTGGGCAAAAACGACCTGAAAGTCGGTAAGGCACTGCCCAAGAGAAAAGATGTGAACCAGGCAAGCCATTCCTGGGAAGACTGGGCATTGCTGGAACCAGTATAACAAACTTCACAAGAGCCCCATATAAGCAAAGCCATCGAATTCTGAATTGAAGGTTCACGCTATTTAATACCAATAAAGGTTAAGGGTGCGTGTTAAGAAGTGCCGGGCTACTGCAAGTGCTTACGCTGACAGTCTCCCCCTCCCCTGTGCCTTCCTCTTGCACTTGGATCTTTTCTCATTCTTTCTGGAAATGACAAATGCCTTGGGCTGTTCTCAAGTCCTGCTGGAAACTGGCTTTGTGGTACTTGTTGAGGTAGCTGCCTCCAAGTGGCCAGGCACATAAGAGTGAACAAATGTGGGCTGCGCTCAGGAAAGCACTTTCTTCCTAATTCCCATGATCTGGTCGTGTGCCTGTTTCCGGAGGAATGGAAGCCAGTCTCCCAGTTGGGGCTTATTAAGAATAACTGTGGATATTTTTACTGTCAGTACAAATGACTAATTAAAAGGTTTTTAATGGTTGCTGTGTCTCCGTGATACAAAATGTGGGTAAGTTTTACCCATGTCATTACACACTGTATTAAAACTGAATGAGGCTCAGACCTAGTAGGACAGCAAATTCCTACAAGCTAAACTTCCCCCAGTGCGGCTTGATTCTCTGCTAAATTTATTTCATTTTATTTAAATAACTCTTTAAGGATGACATTTAAGTGACAATCTGTTGATAGCTAATTACAAGCTTACCGCATATCATTTCAATGGCATTTCTCAATGCGAGAGTTAAGCTTCATGCACCAATTTGCTGGTTTATGGTTCTGTTGAGGGAAACGGGGAGCGTGTGCACAGCTTAGCTGTTCTCGCTCTGTCTTGCAAGGTCTGAAAGCACATGCATAGGTATAGACATGGTGTTACTAGTTCTCATGTTGGTTAATGTGTTACCAGCACATACTCCTGGGCCAAGGAATGACTTCAGAATATCAGCTTTCATTTAAAACACAGAAGCAAGTTTATTTTCCAGCTTTTGTGAGAGATAATGGATGGATAATTTCAGCTCCAAGTCAAGAGTGATGCTGAAGATGTGTACTAAATCACGTTTTAGCCACCTGTGTTTTCTGAGAGACTGTTTGTGCACATGTCACTGCTGAAAGTTTGTCTAAAGTCCTCTACACAGACATGCTTGCAGCCAAACCTGTGTTTATATACCTGGCTGTATCAGCACGCTGATTGATTTCACTTTCTAGAACAGTGATGGTAAACCACTACTTCCAGCTGCTGGAGTCATGACATTTTCTACTTGAGGGAGAAGACGGAGGAGAATTAGGTCCTCAGTTTTGCACTGTTGTCTCTGACTCTTGGTTAAGGTTGTATGTCATTACTATGATGCTACGATGACATAGATTCTTTTATGTTTGACAGAGGAAAGTGCTTGTGGCTCCCACTAATTTACTTCAAAGCTGATGTGAGTGTCCTGAGTGCTGTATAATCTTGAAACAACCAGTGCTGCCTTGTTGGACCTGTCACTACAGCATTTGACAGAAAACAGAAAGGGGAAAAAAGTATGTATTTTGAAGGATGTGAAGGGATTCAAATCAGTTTAGAAGGATAAATAAAGGCAATGTTTCTTTAACAGGGTAGTCCATATGAGACTTTCCTACCAAGTACAAAAGGATCTACAACAGCTACCTCTAGGGCAAGTCTAAAAAATATTGCAAATGATTTAGGCAGCCATTAAATATGACCTTTGTTCTTGGCAGCAGCACAAGGAAAGCAAGAAATAATTAAGCAAGCGACTGTTGAAAGCACTACTGACCAATTTCAACACTGAGTTTGTTTTCTGCTGCGAGATGTTTTTGCCTCTTGTTGTTTCATTTTCCTATGTTGAAAGTAAGACACAAATGTCATTTTAGAGTCTACAAATCTAGTTATGGTAATTAGCATTATACGTTTAGAATTGGCATAAATTATTTTCATACATACTGCAGCATCCAGCCTTACTGTTTATATTATTATGTTTCTGGGTTATGAATTTTTTAGTAATTCTCTGCAATCTGCCAAGTAAGGTACAGTGTATTACTGAGTTCTGGGAAAAAAAAAGGCAGCACCAGGCCAAACACTTCTTCAAGGCATAAGAAATGAATAAGAAAAGTCTTTCAGTGCTTTGCCCCTTCATCTCACTGAGCAGAACCAAAACAGTTTAACTGCTCAAAGAATAGCCTTGGACATCTGCCCTATCTACTGACAGGTGCTAAAAAGGCTTTCCAAAATGCCAAAGTATTTAGCTACCAAACTCCTCTTGATTGTCATGAAATTAGGCAGCTCAGCGTTTGGAAAATCCCAGTAGGGTCCAGATTCTTTAACATATTGAAGCAGTTGTACAAAGATTCAGATTCTTTTAACATAAGAACCCCACCGCATTTTATTTTTAGACATTTACTGAAAAAAATTGGCCCCTTTTCTCTTACCCTAAACATTTGCTGTGGAATACAGCACAGCGAAATACCCACAGGGAGACTCTTTAAAGCAAGTATTTTACAGGCTAGTTTACCTTGAATATCTGTTTTCTCATCTCAGTTTTAATGAATGAGAGAGAATATTTCTTGACATTATAAGAAATACAGATTTGAATAGGTTTTGAATCTTCAAGTCTATTACAGCAGACGCTTACTGGGATATTGTACTCAGATGATGATGGCACTATCTACCCTGATAAAAGAAGACAGAAACCGAAAATTCGCAGGCATTAGAAGTTGCAGGAATTCAAGTGTTGAAGTAACAACAAATTCTTTCCGTGTAAATAGTAAAAACTGGACAGAGAGTGGTAGATCCTACTAGAAAGTCAACCAAAAATACAAGTCTGTTGTGTATGAGTACTTCTATTCCATTGTTTACCTCTCCCAATTTCATTGTAATAATTGTAAACAAACTAATTAACGTGCACCATTTCCAACTAAAATATATCACAAGTTGAATCAAAATCAACAATGTCATAAAGGTGCGAAAAGTCAAACGTTACTCTGGAGCGCTGCGAGCACAGGCTGAGAAGAGTCTGGATCCGGTGGAGAAAGCCAGGGTGAGAGTAACGACTCATGCTGCGTTATCAGACCCTCTGTTTTATAAGCACAGGTTAAAAGAACTGGAGTTATCTTGTCAAGTAAGGAGAAGAACTAGGGGTAGATGTGATACTTCTTGAAACACGTAAATGGTTAGAGGAGTGGAATGAACTACCATTTATTGGAATATCCACTGTGGAGAGGATGCGACCTAAAGGTCTCCAAATGCAGCAAGGAAGATTTAGGTTAGATATTAGGAGATAAAATGTTTAACTGTAAGGGCTAGTTGAAGACAGGACTAGGAGGCCTGGGGGGGCTGTGCACTCACCACCAGAGAGTGGCCTTAATAACATCTGCCAGGTGTGGGAAAGGTCTGTCTGGCTCTGCCGCAAGGCAAAAGGATGGACCAGATGAGCTCTTGGACTCCCTTCCAGCCTTCATTGCTGTGACTGTGAGATTCATCATGCTGGAAAGCCTTTCTGTAGTTATGTTGACCAGTGACATTAGTTCCCATATCAAACCCATTTTATTCATGGGATACATGAGCACATGTGGATAGAAGTTCTCTGAGGAGTGGAGCATTGCATCTGTCATTTCATTATCATTTGTTTCTGAGTTATAACAAGGTGCTGTGGTCTAACTCAAGAAATTTGTGAGTTATCAAGAGCCGTCTTAGTCGAAAGCGTCTGTTTTATTTAAAAGTTTTGAAGGTTAGAGGCTAGATGGTCAGCAGTAGTTTCATTTCCGTGGCCTAAAGGGTCACTGAGAGGCTAGTTTATGCCAAAAAAAAACCAGGGTTTATTATTTTTTCTTAAGATAACATGAAGAGAACCATTTTTATAAATCTTTAAATAATGAATGAACTTTCCTCCATTATTTCACAATGTCTACCCTTAAATAACATGTCATTATGCTAGTCACATCGTACAGTTAAACTGAATAGAAACAAGTTAAAGAGCTGATATAGTTTAATAGTCCATGTAAGTAAAATATGAATGGTAAGCAAATAACTTTAATAGTAATAAATAGGTCTAATACTGACATTGCATCACAATGAAGCTAATTTTTAGAAACACAGATGATGATTTGCTTTAAAAAAGCAGTTTAACCTTGACAGCAAATACAGCTTTCAAGCCAGCCAGAGGATGTAGGAGCATGAAGTTGCATACCTAGGTATCTGCGATATTTTGGAAAACTGTGCCTTATGTGCAAGGGAACATTTCCCCAGCATCAAAGCATGAATATAAACCAGTGGCATCTGAAAGGGAATGCCTACATGTGCACATGCTGATCTGGGGCTTTCTACGGTCTTTCAGCTATAGGAAGGCAAGAACCTGAGATGAAAATTAGTCCTAGGAAGAGCTGCTCTACATGTTGCTGATATTCCCCTGGACCCCCAGACTGAGCTGCTTCACCTGAACTCTCATCTTTGTGTATTCTCCTTGAGAAGTTCTCTTTTAGTATTATAGGATTTTAGTTTCCTGTGCCTCCACCTTCCGGAATATATGCCAGTTTAAATAGGAAAACTGCCGTGTGCATTTCCATATAATCGAAAATAAAGATTTCTCATCTTCCTCCAGAGCACTTTAAAAGCCACATCCCAGCCCAGCATTTATTGACAGAGACAAAAACTACTGATATAGCTTATCAGCCTCCCCCTGCTCTCGGGGTGAGGCTGAGGATGCCATACAGCCACCTGGGCAGTCCCCTGCTGTTACTGTATGCGCCGCTGGTGAAGAACATGCACTGAAGGTGCTCAAACAATGATGCGAAAAGAGCCCTTCTCAATGTTCCCAAAAACGTCCAGCCACATGCCCATACCCCCCAAGCCTGAGGGAACTTTCCTGGGATGTCCTTCCCAAGAGGTCTAGCCCACCTCTTCCATTCTGTCCCTTGGCGTGAACTGTGTTTGGATACTGTCTACCCCTCCCCGGTCCTGCCTACCCAGGGGGCTGGAGTCGTTATGTCCTGTCTTTCTGCATTTTTTTGATTCTGTGCCTCATCAGCACTCTTTTCTGCAAACGGTTGGTATCTGCAGATTGTTTTTCCCTCAGCATGTTGAAAGAGCTGCTAGCCTTGTGGAAGACATCAGCTCAGAACATAAGAACATCTGATAAAATGCACTATGAAATCCATTAAACTCCCATCGTGGTTTGTCCTCTGTCATTAATAAGGTTGTTACTGCATCTCATGTTTATCATCACACTCTCCTCTTGAAAGACCTGTCTGGAAGCATTTAATGTTTTTACAGCTCATCTCTGAGATTATTTTTACCTTATTCGCCAGCTATTCAATTCTGTTATGCATTGTAGCGCAAGAAGAAGGTCTCTATCACAATTTCCCAAAGAATGAGAGTGAGAATCAAAGTTAGATGTCAAAGTGCATTCACTTATAGCTGTTTAAGGGAGCAAGCAGATTTTATTCTGTAACTAAATCAGCATTTTTTGATTCTTGGGTTAACGACATGTCCATCACATCCTATTGCTCACCAGAAGCTATAATCAGAAACAAAACCTAGATGAGACCATTTCTGTTTTTCTACAGTGTGTGAGGTTAATGTCCTGTAATTTGAAATAACTCTGATTTCATTTCTATAGGACTGTAATATCTTTGCTTAGATGTAAAACATATTATATGCACTGGATACATTAGTAATTATGTTCTTGTAGCTTAAAGCAGAATCATCCACTTTTCAGAAAAAAACACCAAATCAAAGCTATGATAATGAATAAGGAAATAACTCAAACTACGCTTTTTGTTTCTTACTACCCTGGCATCCTTCCTTGTACTCTTTTCTCTTCAGCTTAAGTGATTTGTCTTCCTAAGCCAATTCTAAACCAATCCTAAACAAACTAGTGCTCTAATTTTAGGTTCATCATATGGCCTACAAGACATTTTCTTTGTGTGGTTCTGCAATGTGGTTTCCATACAGTCACTACTGTGTTGGGGGGTCAGAAGAAGAAGGAACATTTAGACTCTTTCTCTAATTCATCCTGTGTATCTTTGCAAGGAATTTAGTTCCAAGAAAGCTCTAAATAACAAAATGCATGGCCTCACAACATGCTGCAAAGTGCTCATTATTTGGTATCCTAATACACTCTGACTGCTTTTGCAAACAGATGCTCCAAATACTCTTCTTAATTAAATATCAAGGGTTGGATTCAAATGTTGGTCCATGCCAGCAGAAGATAGCACAAATCTTGGCACCAGGCCCCAATCCAACAAAAGGATGGTTATGAATGCCTGAAACACTTGCAGGCTGCCCTCTCTTGTGGGCAGACTTGCCAGACATCAGGATATGATGCAAAGAGTCTGAATTTTGGGGTGTTTCTCAGGTGTCAGGGTGGTAGTGCAGTCCAGATGGCTGCTTGACAACATGACTTGTGTACGCTTTGGACATGTTGCTCTCCAGTCAGACTGGAGAGAGCTGCTTAGTCATATCATCAACAACCACCACTACTAATCCTTTGAAAATTTTGGTGAAGACATAGGAGGAAAAAAAGGAGTTAAAGTCGCTGAAGAAAGAACTATGAACTGAGCTTTCACTTAAACAATGCCTCTCTTTATCACCTTATGAGATTTTTTCTGTTCAATAATGGATGTGCAATAGTTTTTAGATAGTAATGGAGATGGTAAAAGATTTATTTTGGGGGTGGGGAGTGGCTCTTAATACTCAGATTTTTGGCGTTTGGCCTTGACAAGGAGACAAGATAAAACACTTGGAAGAGAGGCAAAGAAAAGGAAAGCACGGGTAGCAAAAGGGTTTTTTCTTTGAGCTAATGACTTCTGAACCACGTGGACATCCCAGAGTGTAACCTTTCTTGAGAAGACTAAGTAGGTTTGGAAAGCACCGTGACTGTACAGCCTTACTGGTCTAGTACCAGAGATTTCAAAGATTTCCAAAGATTCAGCATGTCAGATTTTCAAAGATTTAGCATTTACCTGCAGTGTCAGGGCTGAAGAAAAGCAAGGACATAGCACAATCAGATCAGCCACTGCATAATATATACTAATCCAGCTGAAGCAAAGATATTTTGTTAGATAATTTCTTCTCATGGGTTCAGAGCTTTATTGGAAAAATATTTAATCTTGGACAGCAAGGCTAAACTCAGAGTAAGAGGCACATACAAAATGAGAAGAGAAAAGCAGCAAGAAACAAAAATTAAAATTTTGCCACCTCAGTTGCTTCTTGGTTCCCTTCTCTAGCTCACTGGTCAAGCTATGTCTTTGGGTTAACTGCATACCCTGGGCTCAAAGTCATAGGTAGCCTGGGGCTGAGGAGCTAATAGAGCTAGCAAGCTTTCCAGGCTGCTTGTTCTCCCAGCGCCTGTGTCAGATTGTTAACCTCCCCAAAGGTCTTTTACCTACTTTCCAACACAGAAATTTTAGTCAACTGATTAATATCCAGTGGGTTTTTTTTTTTAATTTAAAAGCCATAGTGTTACCACTGTCCTTTGTGTAGTACGAAGTAGGGTTTTATTTATTTTTAACTTTGCTATTCTTCATGCACAAGTTCATAGATCAAACTGATTCAAAGTTTTATTTGCTTTATAAGTCTATATACCCCCACCCAAACCTGAAACACATCAGTCTACCATCTGCCTTTCCTGAGAATGTATATACACAATTTCTAGGGCAGAGAGACCTGGGTGGTGCCTCTTTTTCCTTCACTGCTGAGTCTTAGAGGAAAACTGCCAGGAGAAGCTAGCCTGAGACTCCAGCTGGTGAGAGCAGCCGAAGCAAGGCTTTCTGGATGCTTGGAAAACATTTTACTTTTGTATCACTCTTTCTCTGCTGTGTGCTGGCTGGCTCTCGTGCTACCTCTCTTGTGATTGTGTCACCTCTATGCCACTCATTCATCGATCTGTTCTTTTCCCTTCTTTCACCTTTTCTATTCAGTCATCCTCATTTCATGATTTTCTTTCTGTTTATCTGATTGCCTTCTAATTCAACCCATCAGAAAAGGGAGAGGAAGAACACCTGCAGAACAAACATCCTAAATTTTGCAATCATTCCAGTGAACCTTATTGCTTATGCATTTTACTCCTTTCCCTACCCCATTTATGTCTGATCTACCTCTATTTCAATCTGTGTAGTACAGAGACTGCCTACAACTTTTTTTTTTGTACAAAGATGCCTCATTCATATTTGGTCCATAGTCAACATTGAAATAACTTGTTAATGCCTAAATCTGACATGTAGAGTCAAATTAAGCAGGACCATCACCGTAGGGTTTGATGATATAGTTTCAGGCACTGGGAAAAATCTTCAGTGTCTTCATTTTACCACTCTACTGGTTGCTTCTATACTCAAGTGTTGTTTAAAACTGATGACTCCCATGGAAAAAGATGCCCCTTTTTGGTGGAGAACCAGATGCTTAGGACAGAAGCAGCAATAAAATCCAGCAACTGGGGATGCACACTCGAGTATTTTCTTCCTGAAAAATTCACACTGACCCTGCCTCCGTGAGTGGGAATGGTCACAAAAGGTTCAAAGGCATTTCCTGCTTGGAGAAGGCACCTCTGCCTTTTCCTCACAAGATCTGTTGTGTAGAAATCCCTGAAGAAAATTAGGGCCACAGCACTAAGGTGGTAACCCCTTTTCTCCCACGTCTCCACTGGCATTTTTAAGCATTGTCCCAGGCTTTTTACCAAGCCCATCTGTTCTTCTTTGTGCCACTTCTCTGCAATGTAAGAGAACTAGAGGGCTTCGACTGGGAGACAAAGCAGAGCACAATTATCCTCTTACAATATCCTCACAATATCTTTCTCTGAATATTGTGGCATCCTAGTGGAGTTTCACCCTGGGTGTATATTCTGTAGCTCTCAGGGCTGACACACTGTCCATTAATAACTCCTGATCAGCAAACCATAACCATGATTAAGGAACAGGGGTGATCCACGCTTGGAAGGATTTTGGCTGCACATGTGTAGACCTAACAGATGCTATGGAGGAAACACCACCTACAAGGTAGGCTGGGGGCAGTGCTGTCGGTGTGTGGGGCTGCGCCACGTAGGCTTGGACCCCCAGACCGAAAAGGCCTCCGGAGTCTAGCAGCCAGTGTCGTGTATTTCCTCACCAGGGTGCAATAAAAAAGGAAAGCAATATGAAGAGGGGAAAAAAAAGCATGAGCACACAAATTTATAAAAACTCCAACATGTAATTATGCAAAATGCAAGGTGTGGCTGGATGTATGTGTTTTCTCATTAAGATGACTTTCACATGATTACAAGCAATAACCAGAGATAAATCTGTCATCGCACAATCAATTTGTCATACTTTCCTCCTATTTTGGTTTTGTGTGTGTTTCTACCTGCAAAAAGGGAAAATCAGGTGAGAAAAAGGGAGCATATATATAAAAAAAAAGAATCTACCTTAACTGACTGTATTCCCTCTAACAAAAATTTCCCTTTAACAAAAAAAGATAATTTAGTGTTGATATGCAGCTTATGACTACCACAGCCAGGTAAGAAATGACATTCCTGCCAAGCATTACAAGACCATCCCAGCCAACAAACTCTTTTACATATCCAACTTGATGGTGTCTTATCAGCAATAAATTGCATTCCTAGTGGGTCAATAAAGAGTTTTCAACATGCCAGAATAATGACTAGTTTCCAGAAGTCCACTCAGTAGACAAGAAAACCAAGATATTCAGTGCAAGCTGTTTTGAGCAGTCAACTGTGTAATGGTGAGTTTTAAAATTGTGAGGCATTGTTGTATGCACCTCCACAAAGATAAAGGTGTTGCTTTGAATATCAGTTATTTCTGTCTGTACTTTTCTTTCCATCCAACTGGTTTGCATGTCTGGCAGAGTGCAACTAATTGCCTTTTCTGAGTATAAACAAGGTCTTAAATATTTTTTTTCTTTCTATGCAGAAATGAAGAAAAATATTTTTCAACTTGGAGTTACAAGAACAAACAACATAACTGGCAGAAAGTTTTAAAAGAATTGTGAAATTTTTGGCATCGCAAAGCTAAAGCAATCGTAGAATCAGAGAGTAGTGGAAGTGACCTAGGAACTTTGGAAGGACTCGGCCCTTTTGATTCATCCTTGCAGTGCACATCCAGAAATGTTGAAATCCTGCTAAACAGACTCCTTTTTATCTGCAAAAATATATTACTCAAGTGGCAGTGACAGTATGAAGATGGTATTGTGGTGTTACACAGTATTGTCTGCGATTCTCTTTGGATAAGAAAAGTAAAATGTGAATCATTTAGTGTGCCCTCTTCCCCAAATATATACAGTGCCATTCAGCTTATTTTTACAGTGCAACATAGAGAAGACCAAATCCCAGTGAGGTAGTTTCAGGAATTTATCACTTAGGGTAACTGCGATGGTATATTGTGGCAATTAGCAGTTTGCGAGAATAGAATCTCTCTCCTTCAGAGCACCATGGTCACGACAATGCATCAACTATACGAGGACATTACACACTTTTATGGGCACAATTAGAAGGATTGAATGAGTTTGCTGAATATATTCTCTGTATGGGGTAATGCTTAACTGTAATCATTGTATACTGAATGAAGCATGCAAGTTATCTCGCGTGAGCTGATTAGTCAGAAATAGTGTTTCCACTCTTTGGAATGAGATTGTTATCAGTTGCAATAAAACAAGCAAGACTATACTTGATGTGGACTGTGTGCTGCTAGCATCGTCGAGTCTTTGAACTTGTATATAAAACATTTGAGAAACTAACTCTAAGAAACTGAAATGGAGGTAAAGCAAACAGCTTCAGAACCTGATTGCGACAGCAATGAAGGTATGAGATAATGAACTCGTTTTGGGAGAGCCACTAGCAAAACTGCTTCTCAAAGAAACAGGAATGGTCGATTTTATCTGTATCCTAAAGCAGACCGGTTTCAGACTGATTACTTTGTCCACCATTTAAACAGATTTCTGTAAGTTATAGGGCAAGCTCTTCTATCAGGAATTTGCAAGACTCAAACATGCTTCATCATATGACTGTTTACCACACAGAGGTACTCCCCTGCCAACCTCTGATCTCAGCTTATGCTTTACTTCGATTCACCTATACAGGGCATTTGCCAGAAGCTGGAGCCTCCCTCCTGCTTGGGTTGGGGTGGGCTCCTTCCCCCAGCTCTCCCTGCACCTGGAGGCCCCACGCTTCTCTTCCCACCTGGGCTGTGGTCTTTCCAGTTTCCCCATTCTCTAATCCCAGAGAAATAGTTAATTCTGGGAAAAGACATGTCCGTCAAAGGTCATTCCTTCCTCTTGTGGAGGAAGCTGGGTGATAGCAAGCACAGCAGGGCACTTACTCTACCCAGAGGACTCTGCACATCTGCTCCTTTGCTTCTGCCTTTATCCTCATTTGAGGATCTTCTGCTGAGACACCAAGGAAGCACATCATAGTGAACTCTGTCCCCTCAGATTAAGCCTCTTTCCCAAAGTTGGTGCCCATTATTTTGATGCAGCATCTCTGATTCTCAAGTGTGAACGCTTTCATATCACAGAGGTCTCTGGGTCCAGGGTTTGGCTGCACTGTCCCCTTCCTTCTGTCTCAGTCACTCCTAATTTGTCAGGTTAAAGCACCTTCTCATCACAAAGCCTTTACCTAATATTAGCCATTTCACAGTTTCACAACTTTCCAAATATCTTTGGGATTGTCTCCTCCAACCAGAGCAGTCCAAACACATAGAGCTATCTAGGATACTGGGTGCTGCCTGTGTCACTTTAACCAAGACCTTTCTTATCTTTGATGGAAGCCAGTCCTGTTCAACACATCAATGAATGCTTCTAGGCCACTTTGCTGCCATTTTGTTCCTTGGTATCTCTTCCCCCTGGAAATCCCATACATGGTCACTGTTACTCTATCTGCAGGCCAAACATTTACCACCACAGCTCCTCTGCTGTATTTCCTCCTGCCATTTCCACGTATTTTTCTTTGGGGAAGGCCAACTGAAATATCATTGTCTGGAGCTCTTCCTTGCAATCAGTAGTGTATTATTCAAGTCTAGTGGCCTCTGACAGTTCAATGTTTCAGTAAATCAACAGTTCCAACAGTCAATAAAGCAAAGCTAGTTCCAGCATCACAGGTTTGCTTTATGCAGGATCCTGTTTCTGCAGATTGCCAAATCTCTCACCCTGTCAGGCTAGCAGGTCCCAAGATTTCACCTTGTGCCCGTCTGCTTTTCCCACCCTTATGTACCAAAGACCCAATCTTAACTGAAAGTCAACCCAAATGTCTCCCAAGTTGGAGCGACTTGGACTGCCTTACAATATTTGACATCCATTCACTGACAGCTGTTCATGCACTGCTGCCTTCCTGAGCCCAAAGTCCCACATTCACGTCCTTTTAACCAACTCCTGGTCACAGGCTGCCTGGGGGTGGCCCTGGAGTCAGGCGGCATTCTTTGAAGGAGTCACGTCTCTAGTGCAGTGACTTCTGGTCCTGCTACCAATGTTAAAAAACTGGTAAAGGAAGAGCCCTCTTTAAAGCTAAAATCCATTAAAAAATTACTTTCACAGATGTGTGCCTTGAATAAGACTAAATTCTCTGTCATAAGATAATGGCACACTAGCATTTATTCACTAAGTTCACAAGGAATTTAATAAATGCAGAAAAATAGCCATAAAGAGCTGGTCTTTGCAAAGGCACTGTTTGTGGGTCAAGAAGTCCCTGCACAGCACATTGCTGGCACCTATGTGAGTATTTCGGGGAAGCATTGCTATATGCTTTCCCTATTATATTCTTCCTTATACTTGCATTATTGCCAACAGTCAGAAACAAGAAGACACTGAGCCAGCTGGATCGTCACCTGATCACCTTATAGTATTTTAATTTTTTATATTATAAGACTGTACTTACAAGCATTAAATATTTCCAGAAAGTTCTTGGATGTACTGAGAAAGCAAAAATGAAGATTCAAAAGTATCTCTAAGTTGAAAGCTTGAATGATAGAGCTGTTCATTGCACATCACTAGTGAGAAAACAGAAAGGATTGGAAAAGGTTTTGAAAGAAAATCCTGGTCAATTTTGGTCATCATAAGCTGGAAGGTGATTTAGGGTCATTCACTAGAAGTAGTTTCTCTGGTTTTCAGTTTCTGACATTGAGATCTGAGAATTTTGAAAGGTGCCACTAATTAAAAACTTGAGCTACTACAGAAATAAACCCCAGAAATTGCAAGGGAATTTACAGACTTCGCAACTGCCCCTCTCTTGTTTGTATTCCTGAGACAAATTCAGACAGAAATATTCAGAACTTGTTTCCTGGACAAGGAAAACCTTGGAGCTGAGCGCGTTCGCAGCTCAAACGAGCACTTTGTTCATCATTAACTGACTGAAGCCCGATGGTGCTCAGACGATCCCTTTGTTGAGAGGATCAGATGAGGCAGTTTGTAAGAGCCTGGCAGCCAGGCTTGCACAGCTTTGCTGGCTTAATTAACACACTTCTGCTCCTGGCGAGGAGGGGGCTTCCGCAGCAATGGGGAGAGCCCCAGAACTGTTTCCACAGCCACCGAAGTGCCACCAGCTCAGATGCTTTACCAGGGGGCTAGCTAGCATCACAGGCTGCAGCTTTCCCTTTTTACTGCAGAGAATACCTAAGAGGTGAAATCAAATTTGTTTCTTGATAAAGAATGAGTCACGCAGGCAGTTTGGCTTCCCCTTGCTGTGTCGGTGATAGGGCATTTGGCTGTGTTTTTCAGTGTACCTTTTGTATCCAAAATACCTGATACACGTATGTGATTTGGCTTTGCTCTCACACAGATGTGTGCGAGAGCGAACACAGCTAGCTCAGGCGACTCACCGGGTGTTGCCAGAGCTGACTAAAAGAAGTAAGCTTGATGAGGATGTGTTCAGGTCCCAAGTTCATGTCTAAGTTTGTCTGAGGCATAGCAGTTTGAGGAGGAAAACGGGAAATCAGCATTCCCAGAGCCTAGATCAGAGCAGTGGTATGGGGCAGAGCTCCTAGCAGAGGGCACAGCAGCTGGTCAGGGAGCCTGGCCAGCCCCCTCTACCCCACCAGTGCACATCAGCTCTCCCGCCAAGAGCCCCACGGTGCTGCGAAAGGGGCGAGCCGCAGGTCTGGGGCTGCCCCACAGGCTGGAGAAGAAGGGACTGCTGATGCTGCTTCCTTTGGAGCTGGCACATGGTTCTGCTGTCAGTTGGGGTTGCTTGAATGAAAGGAATTTTAAAGAATTTGGGTCAGTTTGTTTTCCTGCACAGAGGATGCAAGCGCTTAGTGCTTTACCTGGGGGTAATACAAACAATCTCTATATCCCTCTGGGAGACAACTTGTTCTAAACAAACTTGCTTTATCACTTCTGTGTGCTCAAGGCTGTTGTTTTGTTTTTAATTATTTTTATTTCAGCAGCACCTCAAAGACCCTACCACAACCTGGCCACCACATTCCTGGCAATACAGAATGTAAAGCAGCGCCTTCCCCAAGGAGGTGATGATCTCAGTCTGTCGTGGAGGCTCAGGGAGGATGCAAAGGAGCAAAGGTGCGATGCAGCAAGGCGCTTGCTCACAGGCATCCATCAGCTTAATGGCCGAGCAGGGACTGGAGGACAGGTTTCCTGGCGCTGTGGCACGCACCCACTTTTCCAGTCACCCCAATCATCACATCTGCACTTTTGGTGATGAACGTGGAGTTTGTCCTACAGCTCACAGTGTGTAGGAAGGGCAGACCTTTGTGGCTGGGCAGGCTGCCTGAGTACTGCTCTTTTAAACACACCAAATTAGCCCTACTCACTGTCAGGGTATCACCTCACAAACATTCATGGAAGAGCTAGTCCAGAACAATCGTCAAAGAGAAGCACCTTAAAAAAAATAGCCAGGTCTAACTCCATAGCCCTCCCCAGTTAAACAAGCCCTCATTTACAACTCCTCCAAATCCTGGGCTTGAGTGACTACAACTAAAAAGATGACGGCTATATCTTCAGAAGAGTTTGGGATAGCTCTGCAGTGGAAATTTCTTTCTTCAACAAATCCAGCGGGAGAGAAGAGGAAATGTGTGGTGCAGGCAACAACCATCACTAGCAAGGGCTCTGTCACCCTCTTCCACAAAGTTACAACCTCAAAAAGGGAGAAGTACTCCGTATATTGTGATTTTAAAGGAAGTGCTCAAAATACTGCGGTGATGATGCATTATAAGATACCCAAGGTTACATTAGGAAATGAACTACTTTAAAATGAGGAACTGCCATGTGAACTGGCAATCACATCTCATTCAGCGTGCTGCTATTTATCTATCACCAGAAGTGCACATGGTGTTTAGCAGACAAAGAAAAAAAAAATCCTTGTGGCATGAGTTTGTTAATCATAATTAGGCATAATCAGATTGGAAGATACTTTGTCAATTATTTTTGTTGTATCATGTTGTGTTATATTTTTTTGGAAAATGTCAATTTATTAAAAGGCAAAGATTTTGCAGTGAAAGATTTTGCAGAGGAAGATTTACATAAATGAATTTCCCATTCAACTTTGTTGAAAGAAAACATTCATACAAGGAAATGTTTTAGACATCTCTAAATGAAAACATTTGCATGTGAAATTAACCTTGTGCTCTTACATGTAAGTTGATGTATGTTAAAAATACACTATCGGTTTCAAGAGAGAGTCAACGAAAGGTTGCGGAGTGATCACAAGTGAATTTTCTGACAATTTGTCTTACTGTAAACTGTAAAGATCTTTGGTTTTCACCCTGCTTTTGTGTACAACACGTTCTATAAACTGCTCATCGCTAAAATTTTTTTTGATAATGTGATGCTGTGAGGTATGAAACCGTATCAAGAACGGGGGGTCAGGCTGGTGCCGGGTGGCGGAGCCTGGCCGAAAGAATCACAGAGGCTTAGAAACACAGACAGGTTACAGACCGCACGGGCCGCGAGCAATCCAGGCAGAGCAGTAGCTTAAGAAACATCATCGAGTTTCTCCTGGAAAGAGACCATAGGAGCCTCAAGGCGGGGTGAATTGGCAGGGCTTAGGGGAAGAGGGGCAGCGGGGGAGCACCGTACAATCCGCTGTATTGCTAAGGAAATGGCTGAGCTGGGAGAGGATGTGCTATAAGGAAATGTCAGCATGAATATTTCATATGTTGACCCTTTTTGTAGTTTCAACGTCTTGAAAGACAGTGACTGTAATTGACGTTAGACTCTGGGTAAAGAATGTAATTCTTATCCCAGGAGACTGACGTATATTACCCCCAAAAATGCAGCTCTTGGCTATGTTCTGCAAGGTGACATGCACTGCTACATGTATTCACTGAAGGAGCACCATCATTATCTGCCTGAACCTTAATTTCCCATGGAATATCACCACTGGACTTTTTTCTTTCTAGCTGACGTTACAGTTTCATATATAAGGGCACTTCTGGAACAGAAAGGTATAATAAGACTCAGTAGATGCAGGTTGAAACCAGACGAGTTCAGACTACAAATTAGCTAAGGCATTTTTGCTTATCAGTGAAGGTAAGTAAACATTAATGAGGGCTGTAGTGGACTTTCCACAAGTGGAAAGCTTAACATTATAATTGGTTGTTTTTCTAGCACCAAACACTGCTAATGAATTTTGCATGGGAATTAAGAGAGGGGCATTCTTTGGTCTGTGTTACGTGCGAGACCAGACTGGTCCCTTCTGGCCTAAGTTGTTGATTACCCTAAAGCAAACTCTCCTGCCCTCAATAAGAAGAAATTTGTGAGCTGAAAGCTAACTGCATATGCCTCAGGTTCTAGCAAACCCCTTTTATACTAAAAGCTATTTCCCTGGCTATAGTCTGTATAAAATAGCATCCTAGGTATAGGATATACATTGGAGCTCTTTAAATTATATACCCTCTGGTAGCTGATGCAGCATCTAATGGACTTATCTAGTGTAGGAGCGAAAACAATACATGCTATGAAAAGATTTATGCACAGACCCTAGTATAGACTAGCATATTTTCTTTTCCATCTTTTGAGATCACAATCCCTGCTGGCCTTACCCATGAAACTTCTCAAGCAGAGCTCCCGTCTGCCTGCACCCCAGGCTCCACAAAGGTGCCAGGACCTTGCATTTTGGAGTGCAGGACTGGTGCTCTTGCTGCTCTCTGGACTGGCCCTGCCTGAGCTGTCTTGCGGTTGGAGAAGCCTTTCAGTGAGGAGCCGTTGCCAAGACTGGCCTTCTGCTCCATACTGAAAGGGCTTTACTACCCGACATACTGCCCATGCCGCTCCTGTAGCATGCAAGGAGTGCATTGCATACAGGAACCGGGCAGCAGAGTAACCCCGTGGACACAGATCCATCACGTGAGCCGAAGAGCCTGCATCAATCTCCCCGCTTGTCCAGGCAACCCAAGGCATGAAGTTCACGTGCCAGAGGCTCATAAACTGAGCCCTGCATGCACTTAGACAGCAGAGCCCTCGTAAGAAGAGGCTGGGCAAAGAGCATCTTCTAGGTGACCTAGAAGAAGGGTGTTTGCCGGGCAATCTCTGCCATGAAGACGTATCTTGTTGAGCACGAGCGAAGATGCATGATCTTCTCATCCACCCAGCCACCCTGGGAGCTGTAAGTGCAGCACAGGCACCGAGCACTAAAGGACTAGAGACTACTCTTGCTGCTGAAAGTTAGGCACTTATTGAAGTGGTTTTTTGGATCCAAAGCTCTTGGACTAGAGACTTCTTCACCAAATAGTACGATGCCATTTTCTCATGTGGCATTTTACCCCAACCTGTACAGCCAGTTTCTCTTTAGGAGCTATAATGAGAAAGCCAGTATGTGTCAGAGAGCAGATGGAAGAATAAATCCCAAAGTTTGCCTTTACCTCACTGTAGTTTCATTAATCTTCCCCATTGTCATCAAAGGGAAGTTGTTTGTTCCAAGTGAATTTAAATATTAATATAGGCTAAAATGTAGGATAAACCAAAACCAAGGAAAACATTTTACTGATCTATAAACTAGACAGAGCAAACTGCCAACTGGGTATAATGCTAAATGGGCACTTTAAGCTACTCCGTGGAATGTGAGTTTGATCAATTCAGTCCAAGCCACATTAGTCTCATAAAAGCTGAGAGTAGCATTTTCTCCCAAGGGTTTCCTTTGAGGGATTTTCCTCTCAGAGTGCAGTATCACAGAGGCAATTAAGGGTGATAATATTTTTTGTATATACTAAGCAACTGATGAGTAAACATTCATCAAGGCATGCTTTCATCATTTTTTTTTAAATGCACTTCCAAGTTCACAGTGTAGTTGTTGTCACTGAGCTGACAGAAACAGTAACGACTAGTGAAAATTATTGTACCATGACCCTGTGAACTATTTTTGACAAGCAAGTACTTTCCAGAAACCTGGTAGGGAAAAAAAATAGGGTTCTCATTAATAGTCTGTGCTCTTATTCAGCAGGAAGACAAGGTGGGTATGTTATGAGACTTTCTAGCATCATTGCACATTCTTACTCTTCCCTCCCAGATTAATTGGCATGAATGTTCCCAGGTCTCAGTGATGGTTGCAGGCTCATTACAGGTGCTGCTTTGCTTGTATATCATTGCTGTCCCACAAGCATATAATTTATTGCTTAGAAAGGATTTCTGGATATTTTCCCAGGTGTAAAATCACAGAGGTTTATATTTAGTGTTCTGGATGACGACAACCCTACCTGCATACATTCTCTCTCACACATGCACGCACTTGGCTTTGAACCCTGACATTTATCTTATGTCATAAATTCCTTCAATTAACCAACACAGTGCATTAGTATAATTGTTAGTCCTGGCCTGAATTCTTTTTTGGAATAGCTAAGCAGAATTGTAGTAATGTTGTTGTAGTTCATATTGTATATGCAGTCTGCTAACAGGCATTTAAGGAGTTATTGGTGAAGGTCTTGCTATGGTTAATGCTCTTGCTTCAAGGTTACTTATCTAAAAAGGTGTCTAGCCTTTGTAAAGAAAAACTGTGCATACCTCTGTGCTTCCTGCACAATAATATGACGCGATACCTTTCCTTCTGAAGTTATCATCTTGGCTTCTCTATATAAATTTTCAGCCCATTAGGACAGTTCAGGCCTTAAAACAAATTAAAAGATTCATTCAAAGGTATCTTTGAAAGTGCAGGGCCATAAAACGGGAACAGAAAAACCAGCATGATCAGAAGCAGTCCAGTTCTGGATTCTTTTACTTATTTTAGATTTTTTTCATCCTTTAGACGCAGAACTGCAAGATGATCCAATATTAACTAGAGTTTGGGAAACCTATGGCGTCACTCAGAAACATGCAGTTCAGAGGAGAGTGAAACTCCCATCGTGTTCCTAACTATCTGGTTCAACTTGCAGAGAGAACTTTTACCCTCGTGAAATATGAGGGGACACAGAAGTGTCTGGGAATGCTGTCAAGCACCACTGGTTCATCACAAGGTGGGACTTCCATCAGCAACATTGCCTGTCAGTCGGTCCTAACTGGTTTGCTTTAAGTTCCAGTGCTAACTCCAAGGGCCTGAGTGCCCACAGAGCTCACGGATGACGGTAGGGACAGAGCGTGTAGAAATCTTGTCTCCTTTTTTGACAAGGAGCCAAGAAATCTTTTTTCACAGTTGGTCGAGTGAGGATTTTTAAAGCAGCAGAGTTCACATGTCTCCTGTCCTAACACATTGCTAGGAGACCTTAAGAGCCCTGCAGGACTGCCTGTCTTCATCGCATTGATCCCTGCTGCAGCAAACACAACAGGGAAAAGCCTTTAATTAAATAATCACCCACCCTCAAGTCCATCAGTTGTTGCTGAATCACAGCTGTTTGAACACTAAAACGATGTTTTGTCAGATGTTTTCAACAGTCTTTTCTAGACAATCCAGCGTTGTTTCTCATGGAAAGAGCACTGGACTTGCTCGGTTAGAGTAACTTATTCCAGACGTGGAGTATTCACACCCAGAGCAATAATTAACATACTCTCAAGAAGGCACGAGGCGGGGCTGGGAGACTTTCCCTTGCTCTGGGATAATAGCCTTAGTCACACTTTACAGTACCGTGCCATTTCCATGAATTTACCCATAGCGAATCATTTGTTTCTAGGGTGATTCATAGCCACGGCTGCTTCCCGTCTTCCTGGGGGCTTTCTGCAGCATGAGGCTTCTCACAGTCTCAGCAAGACCCATGCCTGAAGAGGGCTGTCACCAGCATCCAGCCTGGGCTTCTTTTCTGGTGAGGGCGGGTGATAAGGGCGGCAGGCTGAACAATGGATGCTCCTCCACAAGCAGATTAGCCTGGCCCTGCAGAACATCATGTATCTTTTAAGGGATGCTGTCAAGAAGAAAACGGCGGGTCAAATCCTCGGTGAGAGCAAATTAGCGCGGCTGCGTCAGCTGCACTGCGGTTGGTGGAGCAGCGCCAGCTGATAGGAGCCGAGGATCTGACCCCGTCTATCTAGGAAAAACAGTGTCTATCTGGGGTTTGAACAATGCTGGAGAAGGGATTACTGGAAGCAAAAGGAGTGTAAGCTTTTTGCCCAGTTTTCACCACTTGCACCCCAGCCCACGGGCACCCGCCAGGGACCCCCGAAGGGCGAGATGCTGCTGCAGCTCTGCTGCGGGGTTTGAACAGAGAGGAGGGGATGGACTCTCCCCGCCCACCCCTCCCCAAGCCACAAATGCGATGTTCTCTGCGGGAACATCAAGTGCATTTTCAGGACTGACAGAAATGTCATAGCATATCGCAAGTGCTTTCATCCCCTCACCAGAAATAAAACACATGACAGGTCACAGAAGGCTGTTTTCACTCTTACCAACAGTGCCGGCTGTTGTCTGGCTGTGCAGGACCTCCCAGCCCCTCCAAAGGCATTTTTGATGCCAAGGAAACAGCATTTTATGAAAACACTTCCCTTGCTCTCCCTCTCAAAGGAGGTTTTTTCGGTCACTCAAGCCTGAAATAAAAAGTCTGGCTAGCTAGCTGGAGCCTGTTGCTTCAGGAACAGCTTCATTTTCTGGGGTTTCGATATCACTCAAAACAGGATTTTTCTAGCTTTCATGGATTGTGGCTAAACTTTTTGCACAGTTTGTCCTTCAGAAGTTCCCAGATGTCTCAGCCGACACTTCCCTGGCATATATTTAAGGGGAAGAAAGATGAAAAAAATCCCCTGTCACTCATCTGACTGGATTTTTTCTTGCTACAGTGCTATAATAGTGTTGATAAATACTGAGAAAAATTGGCATCAGCTCCACTTTTCTCCCTGAGTGCCAGGACATGTCTGACATCGATTCCCTGGGTGATCTGCTAACTTTGTTGGCAGATGGCCTGTGTGGTTTTGTCTGCAGTTTTGTCCTGCTCTTTTTCATATTCATTTTACCTTTGGAATTTAGAGGGCTTCCCAGAAGTTATCTTTGCTTCTGTGACACCAGGCAGACAGCATACTAGTGATCATGTTTAATGGTAGGTTTCCAATTCATGCTTCTTATTTAATGATCCCTTTGCCAAAGGCCGTTTATTTTATTAATTCTGTGGAAAATCTGCCCTGATCATTTGCCTGGATCTATTCAGTATTTAAATAGTGAAATCAATTTTAATAGGACTTAAGGGATGTGTATATAACCCATCATATGTCCCCGAGTGTCTCTGATTCCTCAATAAGGTAAATCAGGCCCATTAGTTTGTGGCTAATATTTTGCTTGATAAAGTAGACATCATGTATTTATGAACCGGAAAGCAAAGTGTCTTAAGTCTCTACACATTTGGTTAAGAAACAAACTGTTAAGTTGAACATTAGAATTCCAGTCTTATTCAACATATTCATCAACGACCTGGTTGAAGGGACAGAGTGTACCCTCAGCAAGTCTGCTGATGGTACAAAACTGGGAGGTGTGGCCGACACACCAGGAGGCTGCGCTGCCATTCAGTGAGATCTGGACAGGCTGGAGAGTTGCGCAGAGAGGAACGAAATGAAGTTTAACAAGGGCAAGTGTAGGGTCCTGCACCTGGGGAGGAATAACCCCAAGCACCAGTACAGGTTAGGGGTTGACCTGCTGGGAAGCAGCTCTGCAGAGAAGGACCTGGGAGTGCTGGTGGACAACAAGCTCTCCATGAGCCAGCAATGTGCCCTCGTGGCCAAGAAGGCCAACGGTGTCCTGGGGTGCATTAAGAAGAGTGTGGCCAGCAGGTCCAGGGAGGTTATCCTCCCCCTCTACTCTGCCCTGGTGAGGCCACATCTGGAGTGCTGTGTCCAGCTCGGGGCTCCCCAGTTGAAGAAGGACAAGGAGCTACTGGAGAGAGTCCAGCGGAGGACTAGGAGGATGATGGGACTGGAGCATCTCTCTTATGAGGAAAGGCTGAGAGAGCTGGGTCTGTTTAGCCTGGAGAAGAGAAGGCTCAGGGGGATCTCATCAACACTTGCAAATATCTAAAGGGCGGGTGTCAAGAGGATGGGGCCAGACTCTTTGCAATGGTGCCCAGTGACAGGACAAGGGGCAACGGGCACAAACTGGAACACGGGAAGTTTCATCTCAATGTGAGGAAAAACTTCTTCCCTCTGAGGGTGACAGCGCTGGAACAGGCTGCTCAGGGAGGTTGTGGAGTCTCCTTCTCTGGAGATCTTCAAAACCCACCTGGACGCGATCCTGTGCAACCTGCTCTGGGGGATCCTGCTTTAGCGGGGGGGGTTGGACTAGATGATCTCCAGAGGTCCCTTCCAACCCCTACCATTCTGTGATTCCGTGTGAAAACAGGTCCGTGCTTTTGGCAAAGCAGCTGGAGGCATCTGCATCACACTGGTGCAGGTTTGTATCAGCCTTCTGCCTCCAGACGCATTTGATCCTAGAGCTATTTGTTTTTCACAAGAGTGTTTCTGCCTTCCATCTTTCCAGGGCAAGCAAAGTGGCTTCTCCAGGTTGCCCTCATGCAGAGATGGTCTGGAGATGGCCCAGGGAACCAGGTGCCTGAGGCCTCTGAGATCACTAAAGACCCTACAGGATTGCTTACAGATGTAGACACTTGTCCCATTGCATTTAGCCAAACATTTTCCCCTCACTCTTACTAAGTATCTAAATATTTGGACCTTTAATTGCTGGGATTATTGACCACCCTCTGCTCCACTTGTGGCACTGCCCAGCATGACAAGGTCTTGATGTCTGGCTGGAGATCTTACACATTGCTACTCGTACACTTCCCTAGCTGCAATGGTTTTCCCAGTAAAAGTGCTGCATTTCCATACCGCCTGGCTGAGAAGCTGAAACTGCCCTTTAAGGTAATTCAGTCAGAGGTGGTGGCAAATTAAGACTGCACTTATTACTGAGCACAACTGAGAAGGCTTATTCAGAGGAAGGCACCCAGCTGTAATGTTAACTATTTTCCTGTTAACTCTGTAGTCTTCGTGTCTGCAGGCTCTCCTGGGTTCCACACACTTCCTCCACACATGATCAGCAGCAACACATCTTTTTTGTAAGCAATAATCTGGTGACTGCAAAAAGGCGGGCTGGTGCACAAGGGTTTTGTTTTATTGGTAGCTTTTGAAGTGATCAGTCACAGTTTTGTAAAGACTGCCTCAAATGAGCGTCAGTCCCACTATTAATAATTTGACTTCAAGGTGAGCTCATGGGCATGGCAAGTCCCCAGCACAGTAATTACTTGGTGTGCTTAAGAGCCATGAGAGCTCCTGGAAAATTTGATAGAGTACTAATTATAACAGAAAGGTTTTTAATGATTACTTTCTGTTCAAAGATGGAGGAACAAAATAAGGCGTATATTCTGCATATATCCTGAGCGCCTGCGAATAAATTTTGCTTGCATGAGGGACCTCATGCATGCTCTAAGAAAAATCTCAGCCCTCACAGGAGCTCTGGCTTAGTCAGGGTCAACAAGCGACTACACCTCGGTTGTGGCACTGCCCAAATTCTGTATGTCTCTGCTTTCAGAGCTTCAATTTCTCTCTCTTCACCTCTCAGCACCAAAAGATTATCAATCTTGTTTTGAAACAAAACTTTCTATGCCAGCTATCAACCCTCTAATCAAAAGCCTTCTTTTTTTTTTTTTTTTTTTTTTTTTTTTTTTTTTTCTAATCTCCTCTGTGTTCTTTCTGTGATATACACAGGTCCCTGATTCAGTCCCCTTGTACAGAGTACCCTTGGTCATACTGGTACCCCTGGTCATACAAAAGCAGGAGCATAGAAGTGTTTCCAAGATCAAGGGAAAAATTATCTTCATACTCCAGATGGGCACTATTTGTTAAAAACTGTTTTAAAGTAAACCAACCCTTATTCACCAGTGACATATAACCCAGAACATTTCTGTGGCCCTTTTTACATTTTGCAAGCTGCAAAATTTTATATATTGACAACAACTGAGTTCCTAAGTGGACAGGAACTCAGCTAATAAATCCAAAATCAGATTACTGTAATTTAAATGACCCAGTAGGCACCATCATATAATATCAGGAAACAAACCAGTCCTTCCATTTTAATTTTGCATTGAAATAAATGTATCCTGATAATATTATTGAAGGTAAACTGCAGAGGTGCTGGGATGTGATAGTATTAAATAACACTGTGTATTTTTTATATGAAAATATCCTCCAGAATGTGTAAACTTTAACACATTCTTGTATTATAAACATAAATTATTCATAAATAGTTTCACTTACAGGTTTGACACTTCATAACGTATAATTTCCAGTAAGATAAGCATTTTTGAGAGGATCTTCTCTTTGAAGAGAAGTCATATGTTGATATTATAAAACCGAGCCTTTCATTATAGTAGAGTCATCTGGAATCCAAATGCAGTGGTCCTAAATTTGCCCTATGCTTCAAAAGGATAAGGAATACATTCCTTGCATAGCAAATAATTTAAGGTCTGATTTCTAAGCCCCTTTTTAAAGTTAATAGAGCTCTTCCCCTGCCTGAGAGCATTTGATAATGAGTGATAATCTAGCCACCTCCAATCTTCATTCCCCAAAAACCCTTCCTAACTTTGATGCGCTGGTTGTTGTCTGGTTCATGGCGTTTGGTAAACAGTAATATCGGAGAGATCCGCACTTGGTCTTCTGTAGCCAGGCACCTCGGTCAGTATGAGGTGCCTGAATGAATGGCCTCATCTGCACAAGAACTGAGTTCATTCTGCTGCTGCCAAAGAAAACTGGAGCAGCTCCATTTACTTCAAGGGGAGTTGGAAATATCGGGCATCTTCTGAAAAATCAGGCTGCTCATATCCAATGCATATGTGTAGGTTTGAAAATTTTGGCCGGAGTGCTTTACTTTGTTTTATTCACCTGCACCTATCTCATGCAACCAGCAAGACTGTGCCAGAAGGGAGGAGTGCAGTTGCACAATCCGGCACACATTTGTGCAAGAACAACCACAGGAGAAAACACCTGGATACTACCACACTTAGAGCACCATTTTAATACCATCTGTGATTGGGTTTGTTTTTGGTTTTTTTTAAACTACAAATGGACTGTGATTTTTAAAAGACTTCCTTCTTCCCAGGCAACAGTGTTTGAAACATTGCCTGTAACAGCACTTGCTTGTCCGCTGCTAGAAAGCAGATTATTGATCAATCCACTAACAGGTCCTTTACTTCCTAGAGCAATCTCATGTATGGACATTTCTGTCCCATAGCCTTCCAAAAAACTTGGGTAATATCCATGGCAATTATAGCATCGCCTCCAAAAGTGAAGAGAGTAACGTGAGCCGCATGTCACAGCCCCGTGAAACTTGTCCGTCGCAGAGCGGAGAGGTCTGGCAGCAGGACAAGGCAGACCCCAACGAGGAGCCCTTTCGGGAGCTGGGAAGGGACAGCCACCCATGGGTAGGAAGTGGCCTCCTCAAGGCCAGTAGATCTGGAGATCTTCAGCTCCGAAGTAACTTACGCAGGTAAAATACATCATTTCTTTAAGATAATGCAATGTTCTTTAGTGCTTAAGAACTACATCTGTTGTCTCTTTTTTGCTCACCTTTAACCATCCTCTCTAAAAACCACAGTGTTGGGGACTAATCATCCTCAGTCTTTTTTTTCCAATAAATGAAACTAATGACTGTTTTATTCCTTAGACACATTGTTATCTAAAAAAAATAACAAAAAAAGCTTCAAACATAGTCATTTCATTGTAGGTGAAACAAACTTTTTCAGCATGCTAGTCTGCATTATTAGCTTGAGTATTTTTTAGAAGTGAAAAAAAATTGAATTCTCACAAAAATAAAATACTGACTGTCATTTCTTGGTGACTTGTTTTTCCTGATTTAGGAACTAGATTATGTAGAACAGATGGGGCCAAATTTCGCTCTCAGCCTAACTCAATTTAATTCAATGACAGCAGTTCCTAGCACAGTTCTGAGACATCTCTTTCTGGAGCTCCTGGAACATCACAGCTCAGTAGCAAAAAAGGCAAATGAATGCTTTCAAACCTCTTCAGTTAAACAACCAGTAAAATGAACCAATTTAGGCAGCAGATGGTGGTGTCACTTTTTCAAAACATGTTATCACCAGCGCTATGAAGATGGGATAGATGATGTCAAAAACCAGGGAAATACAGTAAATAACTCAGAGGGTAATGGTAGTGCATAGAAGAGCACCAGCAACAAAGAAAGAAGCCACAGAGACCCACCAAACACAAGCAGAAATATTACAGAGCGACAGAGCTCATGCAGGCAAGGAGGACGTCTTGTTCAGTTGGAATATACGTTCTCATTTTAAATAGCAAACAGTTTCTTATGCCTCTTCAATATGAACACAGAATTGCTACCAATGTGTATGTGTATATATATATATATATGTGAAATTAGCACCATATCTTAAAAATATAGCTGGGGTTTTAGCGTAAATATTGTTTGATGACTAAATGTCATGAAACAAATCCATTTATTATGGCAATGTTTATGTGGCTGATGAACACATGACCTGCACACAGCTGGGTATACGTATAATTTTCTTGGTGTTCGTGTTTGCTGTTGGATGTTTCAGGCTTGTCTGTATCTAAGGACAGGGTATCTGGGGAAAGCAAAGGCACGGGATCAGAGGAGGAACACAAAGGATTTTAGAGGCTTCCACAGGAAAGCCACGGAAATCTGGTGGATTGAGGATATCTACTGTTCTGGCCTGAAAAAACACACATTACCAAGCCCGCGTGCCCATCGCAAGGCTGTAGCGCAGCCCAGCTCTGCCTGACAGGACTCCCAGTGCGAATTTACCTGGGTGCATATGGTAGATGGCTTCCCGGGGTGCAATACAAAACCATTAAAAAAAAGCAGCCAGTTGCAGTGAAAATACAGGGGAAAGTCCCATGATGTCCCTAAGAGCAGATTTAACTTTACGCTATCCAAATCTCTCACATTTTGCAGGATGGCCGACACCGTCTCCCCCCGTCCGCTGATCAGCACTGCCCTGGGCCCCTCGTACGGGGAGCACCAGGCTGGAGGTTCATGGGACCGCGTCAGGGCAGTGCTGGTGGGAACTGTGCATCCCTGCAGCATGGTGGGAAGAAGTAATCATCATGCACAGAAGCCTTCTGCATTTTCAGCTGAGTGAAATTATTTGGAGAAATTGTTTGTTTCTAGGGAGAATACAGTCCTGCCCAGGCGATATTCAGTGTGCACTGGATTGCACGTAAAATTTACCCGCCACAGGCACATAACTTTATTCAGTCCTGCCAGCGCTGTCACCATCTGCCTCGCCGCCAGCCAGAAAACCCTTAGTCCCTGCACTCACATGTCTAGTGAAAAAGGTGGTTCCCCTCAGGGACCTGCTGCACTGGCACGGCATTGCCAAGGGCAGGTCCCCTGCCAGCCGACCCGAGCTGACGTTCAGATGATCTGGTCAGCGACGGTGGGATGGGCTTCAGTGGAAACAAGATTCCTTCATTACTCTCAGTTCCCCTTTGCCAGCCACAGAGGTTTTGAGTTATTCCTGCCTATTGCACCAAAGTGCAGATTATTAGCCGTTGTGTCAGCCTGCAATTTGTTTCATGATGTGAGCTTGTCTGCCTGAGTGGTTCTGTTCCCCATTCTTTCAGTAAAGCCAGTTCCATCCTTTAATTCAATTACAGCCCTTTTTAGCTGGCTTCCTCACAGATCCCCAGCAAACCATTCTCGTTGCTTTGCAGATGATAAGGATACCAGCACCCTGGATTCTTGAACTCAATTTTTCTGCAAGCTACAAAGACAACAGGACCGTTTTTTTGAGTGAGCACATCCTGACCCTCTGAGATGCTGAGCTCTTGTTCTGCTCCAGAAACCTCCCTTTGCTTTAGAGGAATGAAAGGCTCCTCAGCATGTGCTCAGCACCTCACAGAACCCCACAATTAAGTCATTTCCTGAAGGCCACGGAGTGAATCAGACACAGTGCCAAGAATTTAACACAGCTTCCTGAATCCATCCCCTGCTAACCATGAGCACAAAACCATGCTGTGTTTTCACAGAAATTACATGACACTGAAGCTGTACTATTGCATGATTACATCTCATTCATAATTAATTTTTCTCTCAGCTCTCTTTTCCACACCCTCACCTTGGGAGCATTAATTTCTCTGTCGAAGCTGCATGTTTTCTAGAAAGTCCCAATGGGAGAATTGCAGCCGCTGGCCAGATCTGGGCCCAAAGGGCTCACTGTTCCAGCATCCCCCTCTCCTGCCAAGGAGATGTCACCTCCTCTTTCAGTCTGTTCTGTCTTTCTTCTGGACCCTGCATCGGATTTTTCTGGGGTCCTGCTCCAGGAGAGAGGAAGCTGAAAAGGAAAGGAGAACACCCTTCTCCTCATTCTCTTTGCAATAAGGATCTCCTAAAAACAGGATCCACAACCAAGACTGGGGGCTGCTCTTAGGCAAAGTCTTCTCTCCTTGGCCAAAACAAGAGAAGAGAAACATCCCCCAATCCATCATCTTCTCTTTGCAGATCTGCTCCCTGGAGAAAGGTTAAGATTCAGGGTTAGGGAGAGATTCAGCATCCTGCAGTCCAGAAATTGGACTGAAGTGACCTCAGCTATAATGGTCTAGACCCAAGCAACATAAGGAAATACTGCTGAGCTGCTGTTTATGTCATTTCCACCCCCATCTCTCTAGCATATGGCCTTTCCCTCTCCTATCTGTCATGAGAACCGATACTGGATATATCAGACTCTCAGAGGGATTTTCCTACCACTGTGAAATTTGACTTTTCCCTCCTGTGGCTGCTTATCCCGTACTGTAAGATCCCTGCTTCTGAAATCACGCTAGCTTGCATGCTCCCACCCAACTGAAAATGAATTCACATCCCATCTGCTGGCACTCACTGTCTGTGGCAATGCCGCACGCTGCTGCGCTGGGTCCCCTCTGGCACCCGTGTCACTGCTGTCACCCCCTTGGGGTTGCTTCTCTCCCAAGGGAGAACAACCCATGGCAGCACCACTCCCCAAATGCATGGAGTTCCTGGGGGTGGGAGTTTGCACAGTCTGCGCAGCTCACATTTTTTATATACTCTCTGTTGGAGATTCACAGCACTCTTTGCCTCAGGTCTGCTACCAAGCGTGAGTTCTCCCAGAACTGCCCACTCTCTGTGAGCTTCGTTGCGGCTGAGGACTTTCCTCTCAGGCTACAATTTAATTATCTTGTCAAGGGTTTAGCCTTTCCTGAATGTTTTGCTCAACTCTACACTCAGCCTAGTCTCCTACCACGAGTTCAACATTTTCCCAAAATTGCAATGTTGGCTCATCGAGCCCATCAGGTTCTTCTCTGTGCTTTCACCATCCTCTTGGTTTGCCACTTAAAACCATATTGCTCACATTCCATGGGCTGCCTGTACCACTCAAACTCCTGTAATACAGTTTCACATCAAGCTGCATTCTTGCAAATTAGATGGAAAGTTTCACAATCATCAAATGCTTTAGAAAAAGCAATGGTCAGAAATTAGACTAATTTGCCTTAACTATCTTTACTTTGGCACCCATTGCTTGCAGTTACAGACTGAGTCACTGTTTAAACTCTCTCTGGTAGATCTTAGTATTTCCAGAGAATTTCAGACCTGGAAGGCAGAAAGCTTTCACGCTTCCTTTCAGAGGATATTCTCGCTTTCTTTCAACCCTGGTTCCCTGTATTGCTCATCAAATACTCCAAACCCTGAAGCCTGGGCTCCCGCACTCCTTCCCTCCCAGTCCCAGTTATAATCAGACGCAGCCTCAAGCCTGACCCAACGGGAACCTCTTCCCACTGTGGGCATCAGCTCTAACCCGCCGTTGCATGGGCCCCTCGGGAGTGCAGTTCCCTCACAAAGGCAAGCCCACAAAGGGTAATGAAACTCCCTGAAAATCAGAGACCAACGCTGTTATCAGTCTCAAGGGAGGAACACAGGACCTTTCTCACAGATTAGATACAGAACAGTGAGTAGGAATTAGTAGATTCTGTACAAATACTGGTTTCCTGCTCTCCCTGGGGGAAAAAAAAAGAAGTAATTTCCCAGGAGGAAATGCCAATATTCACAGTATCATCTCTATTTTAAAGAAATCTTCCTACATGTCAATAAATGCATTGATAAGACAAATTTCAAAGCCAAATGACAGCCCCAAATCCATAGATAGTTCTCCCCTCCTCCCTCAAGAAAATAAAAAATAGTACACACTGTACATCAATCTGTTTCTTGGAAAACTGGCATATTGCAACACCCAGAGTTGGCTCGGATGCTTCCATAGCAGCCAGACTCTTGCAAGCTCAAGCGCTGATTGCTGAGGATGGCATCAGGCTTTTCTCCATGGCAATGCAGACCACTTCTGCTCAGCCATCTGTCTTATCCATCACCTTTTAAATTTCACTCCTGTCCTTGTCCATGCAATTCTGATATTTTGTATGCAAGCGTGCTGCATACAAATCCCCAATGCAGGATTTCTCTGTTACATTCCAGGTGCTGTTCAGAGATTTTATTTAAATGAAGGAATATGTGTATTATCATCATAGTGAAGATTATAAAAATTCGCTGCTTTTTTTTTCCCCACACTGACTAAGCCAGTGCAATTTTATTTAAGATGACTTGAGAGATCAAAAATGACAGGCTTACTGAAATGTATTCTGGTTTTCTTATAGGCACCACTCAAATTGTTAATTCTGCTCCTAGATGCTAAGGAGTTACATAATGATAATAATTACCTTGCATTTCTACGGTATTTTCATGTCATGAGTATGTTCTACAAGCTGTACATGGAAATAAATGGAAATGCCACTATTTCTAGGGCTTTTACAGTCACTGGCAGCACTATGTAGATAATAAGGAATGATAACCTATCTAAATGAAATACTTTGGGCAGGCTCGTTTGGAATGCAGGCAGCTACAGAATTGCAATTTTCTCATGAAAATTTGGGGATTTACTTAAAGCTTCTGCTCTTGAAATCATGGGATTACAAAGTTTATACTGGAAATATCTCTCTTTTGATCTGCAATTCAGAAAAAAACTTGAACATAGGAAACTCAGAGGCTTGAAAACAAAAGCAAGCAACCCCTGCTATATTGACTTTAAGGCGGTGACATGATTTGAGAAAGAAGGGGAGGCTGCACCCTCCGTTCTCAGCACGTGCAGTCAGCATGCACGGGTTTTGACATTATGCTGACTGCAACTTGTCACAGACACAAGACGCAGCCTACGTTAATTAACAGAGGCCTGGTGATCTCTACTCGCACGACTTCCAGCGATCTGTATTTTCAAAGAACAAATCTGAGTCTGATCTTTGCTCTGAGTAATGAATCAGGGAATACTTGAAACCTGGGAGTATAAAATACGCGACTCCATTTCTTACAGCCTGTGGCCATATTGTTATTAATTCTTTGCTTTACTGATTGTTCACATTAAACTTCTGGTCTACTAAATGTGTTGGAAAGGCCTCCTGGGCCCTCAAGAAGAAAAATGTTCCCTAGATCTGCTATAGTCGGGGTTTATGCATATCAGGATATAGGGGAAATCCATCCAAATTTATCAAAGATGTGAATTTGCAGAGGATTTCTTTAACCACACTAAACATCCATGTGGATGCTCCCATGTGGAATTAAACCAGTTCAATTCAACCCAGTTCACTTTGTTTCTGAAGGAGTTAACAAATGTCATGGTGCAGCCATTTTAATGGCGAATGGGAGTCTAATGGAGGGATCAGAGCAGGCTTAAATCAGCTGCTTTCTCTCCATGAAGAATGGCCCTCACTGTGACGATCCACACAGAAATCCATCTTCTTTCACAGCTTCTCCTGCAATCTCAGGGCCCCTTTTTCCCCTCCATCCTGGAAAACTTACTAAATGGACCAGGTAGCCACAGAAGACACAGCACTTGAACACAGAAAATGAACATCTCGCCTGCCTGCATCTCACCAGCTGACTCAGCAGCCGGAGAAGGAGACCTTTCCGTTCACTGGATTTATTTGCTCAAGAGAGGAACGTGCTGCTTTTCATGCAGGACCGTCAGAGTGCCCAGGCCTTTTGCAACCCTCACCATCTTGAACATTTACTGGCGGGCAGAGTCCAAATGCCATCACACCATTGAGAGCCCTCTTGAAGGGGTTTCATCCAGAGGATATACCAGCTTTTCACATTTGAGCCCCCTCTGAGCTTATTGGCCTTATTCCTGACAAAACAGGACAAAGTGAAAGGAGAAGTGTAGGTAGACAGGAACTGCAGAAATACTGACCCATTGTGCCGAACTTGCAAATGCTAGCGAGGCTCTAGAAAAGTTATGGCTGATCCAGAAAAAAAGAGAAAAAAGATGAAGATAGCAAGCAAAGTCTGTCTTCTCTCCAAGCTGTGTGTTTTGTTTACTCATATCAGGACCACAGAGCAAAATGGGTGGAGATTTTGTTTCTTTCTTTCTTTTTTTACACATAAAGAATGACTTGGCAGCAGGGTTTGATTTGAAGAAAGAAATGCAAGTCAATACAGTCTAGGTGATTAATTCTATCTAAGCAATGGTTGCTTAAACTGGCAGACTTAAAAATTCTGAGGATGTCACTTTATCATTTATAATTATTTAATGTTGTAATGCCTTTTCTTTTACTCTGCTTGCTATTTGAATTAAACTGGAATCTGAAATTTTAAAGCTAAGGTATTTAAGAAGGATTTTTAGGAGGAGAGGGAAGAAGAATTGCATGTGATTTTCTTTTATTTGCAGTCCAATCCAAACCCACAAAGTCCCTAGACCGAGATTCCCATTTAAAAGGAACTGACATCCTGAAAAAGCACGACATGTTAATGTGTTAATATTTTTAAATCTGAACTTGAACCACAGCCTTTGTTTGACCTTGACTCTAAACCTTTAAAGCTTCTTTGCCTCAGCCCATCTCCACACGCTGCACATTTAGCTCGCATCTCTGCTGCCACAATTCTGATTTTGTGTCCCATTTATTTTGCTTTTCCAGCAAACTATCTTTTTTCTTCCCTATCTATTAAAAAAAAAAGTCAAAAAGGAGAATTACTGTGCATAGGAAATCGGCATTATTTCCTTTTGCATTTGCAGCCAGCTGCCAAGCACAATAAACACATCAGGTTGCAGCCAAGCTCCCTTCCCCTCCCACCTCCGTCCCAGACCAGCTAAAGAGAAATCATTCTGGAAATGGGGAGACGATGCCTGGCTGGGAGTGTGCTGTTTTCTGCGCTGAACAGCAGAGGGGGGCAGCAGAACAGAGTCTGTCCGGCTGCACAAGGGCTGTGCAGTCCAGCCAAGGGAGGAGTCCCCAGTTCTGGCTCCCCAACACTGAGGAGACCCTAAATTCTCTCCTGCACTGAAATCTGGCATTAACTCTATTTCTTCAATAGCTATGCAGTGTATGAATCTCTTTGGCAACAGATCACGTCTTCAAGATGGTGCTATATGGATTGCCTGCTGTTAACTCTGTCCAGATTTGCAGAAATGTCGAGTGCCTAACTCCCACTGGTGTCCACAGCCCTTTGAACGTGTATCAGCTAGTAGTTCCCTAGGATAAATATTTACGAGCAAATGACATAGCCAATTATATTCAGTCAAATCCAAGCTAGCATATAAGAGATCCTGGAAATAAGTTCAGATTCAGGAAAGTGTACGGTAACATTAATTGAGCATTCACACTTTGCTGTGTCTGTAGTATCTATATATTTCATAGAGCAGATGCCAAGTGAGATGTGGGAGCTGACCCCCTAAAAAAGAGCAGAGGCCATTGGAACTGCCTCTTATTGGGGTTGTTAGCCATGCATGCGAGGTGTTAGGAAGCACTCAGCCTGGAAAAAGCTCATGGGAAGGGCTTAAATTCATGAAACAAAGGATGGGAAGGCCTTTTAAGAAGGTTGGAGACTGCAAATATCAGCTGCCTCCCAGGTGATAAGCAAAGCTTGGAAAAGAAGTTGCCTTGAAAATCACCTGGTCTTCATATGGAACAGCACACAGATGTCTTAGCTGCCTGCTGAATAGCCTTGGCATGATACCAGGCTATGTATGATTTGTAAGCAGATAGCCTGGAAAGTGTAATAGCCCTGCAGGCTGTCCAGAAGCGGGGCTCGCTGTAGCCAATGCAGGGTTTGCCATGTGATCACATCCACTGCGCATCGTGATACACCCAGATTTGCAATACAGCACATACCCGTAAGTCTGGGGAGTCACGGCCACGGAGGACATGGTGCCAGCACTGCCCCAGAGTGGCTCTTCTTTGGGGTGGGCTCCTTCAGGCACAAGTGTTGAGCAGGGGTAGAGGTGGCATGAGCCTAGGAAGAGCCATCCTTGCGGTGAAGTTTGTTTGGGAAGTCAGGCAAAGACCCTGCAGATGTATCAGCTCTACGGAGCAGGTATGCATTTGTAGAAGACCCTAAACCAAGAGTCTCATTTTAAATAGACAGAGCTGAATACAGAAAGAAGAGGGGGCATGGTGAAGGGAATTTCCTGGAACAGCAAAGAAACTCGGGGTCTTAGAGCTGTCCTTCAAGAATTGAACCATGTCACTGAAGGTATAGCAAATTTGGAAGTCCTGTTGGAGGAGAGGATCTGAAAAGGCTGTTTTGAGGCTTCCAGCAGGACACAATCCACCAGTGAAACTGCTGCAAACTACAGCCAGGGATAGGCAATGAGATGTGAGGGGTAAGAGTCACAGGCATTGGAACATACGTTCTAGACTACGTGCGCACATGTGCAAGTGCGTGTGCATCTGCGCACATATGCATATTTGTGTATCTAGCTCAACTAGTAGCTGAAACGATGACCATATCTACTAGAATAACCAAATTCACACTTTACAAAAGAAAGGAAACACTGAGCCTAAGCAACAAAGACTACAGCAAAATAAAATCCCATCCATTAGAAGGGGATAAAAATACTGCAAACCTGTGAAAACAGAAAGCAAGTAACAGCACTTCAGTAACAACAGAGAAACAGCCTTAGCTCCAATAAATGGGCAATTAATATTTGGGGAAAACATAGAATTATTATAGAATTAGAGGGCAAATTGGAAACTCCATCCAACAACATGTGCTAAAATAAAAAAGTTGAGGAACCCAGCCCCAAAGTTTGAGAAGCCTTTGAGGTAAGAAGCTGTAGAAGTTCTAACCTCTGCAGTGATTCTGTGAATTAAAATGCAGAAGTTACCTGAAGGGTCATCCTCCCCAAAATTACCCTTTAGTATTCCAACTCTTTCAAATATAGCATTCTGGAAACAATAGCACAAGATTTTATTAAAAAATAAGGCAGTTAAAATAAAAAAGAGAGAAATTGCACTGGCCTTCCTATTGTGAGCAATGTTTTCTCAGCAAATTGTGAGATAATTTGTATAACAGGGGTCTCTACGCTAAAATCCCAGTCTGATTTCATTCATTCAGACTTCCCATATTTCCCCCACAGTCTTGCTGGCCTGGCTTCCTGCACAATGAGAATATTATTAACGTCGACTAAAAAGTTTGCACATATGATTTTGAGATACACTTGTGAACATTGGAAGAAACAAATGCTTCTTGCCACAGTGAAGTGTCATGTCAGCAAATACTAAAAGCAGCAGACCTGCTAGTAGCAGTAGCTCTGAAATAAGGGCAGTGCAAACTGCCTGAGCATTAAGGCTGTTACTTTTGTTTTGGAAAGGGAGTGCCAAAGCAGTTTGTATCAACTAGACAAATTGAACAGAACAAAGAATAAATAAATTAATAGCTTAGTGACTATTTTCCCCATACTAATTATCTATATTAATTTACCTCAGAAGGATAAATGTATAGGGGCTGCCAAGGGACGCGGTCAGAACTAGGAAGAGGGAAGAAAGAAGAGGATACACTGATGGCTGAAGTGTGGAGGGCATGCACATGGGCCAGAAAGATGTTATTTCAAAAGCACTTACATCAGCTACAACACAGGGAGGGATTCAGTTATGGAAGTGGTCCTAAGACATCTGTCTCTGCTGCCAGAGAAAGTAAGAAGATACTGAATCCATGTGCCCTCTCCAGGACCCCGATGGGTGTCTCTCAGCTGGGGGAAAGTCAGGCACAGACCTGCAAAAGGTGGTTCAGCCTCTTGGACCTGCAGAGGGAGAGGGAAGATGGGCCAGGTCTGCAGCACCCAACACCTGCGTGAGGTCTTGCAGGGGTGTGAGGAGATGTTGCCCAGCTCCTGAGGACAAAACCAGTTTGTTGCAGCTGGATAAATCCAGCTTGTGGTCACAGGGAAGTTACAGGCTTGTAGGGCAGGGCACAGGTACTGGAGTGACAGTCAGCATGGATGAATAAAAAGAGGATCTGGAAGGAGACATACTACTGAAAGGAGGGTAGCTAGAGAAGGCAGCAAGTGTCATCAAAGCTCCTTTATGAAGCTGGGTTGAAGGGGAAATGCAAATGGCAGAAAAAGTCCTTCACTTCATGCGTGCCTGTTGCTGGCCACTACATCTTCCCAGCACAGGAGTACATTTGCTAGAGGGTTGCTAATGCAGACAAGGATGGCATAGCACTATTTTAACAGAAATATTACATGTACTGGGTATTTTATCACCTGCCACTGCAGTGTTGACATTCCTGAAGTCAAACATAGCTTGTAACACTCTCATATTAGCCATATGCAATGATTTACAACAGGATCCTAGAAAATAAGTATTGACATTTGATCAGGATACTGGGTCATGGTGAAGAATTTTTAAGGATCATAAGCAGACATAACCTCTGTTTTATAGCTTAGCTAAAAGATCCTTATGAAGCCAAAAGGCCTATAATTAACTTTATAACAATACCTAGCAATGCAAACACGTTGCTCAGGCCACTCCCTTGTCACTCTGAGCAGAGCTCCAGCTCTTTCAGTGAACAAAGAAAAATTGTTTGCTTTCTCCCCAACTGGAAAATAAAAATTAGCCTGACAGAGACAGAAAGCTAAAAGGGAAAGGAAAATTGAAAGATTTAAGAAGAGAGGACAGATGGAAGGGGAAAGAGGAAAATAACTACTGAGAAACATTTGTCTCGCTTCCTACTATTTTTATATGTTATGGCTCTATTTTGGGCTGCAATGATACACAAGTTCTCCAGCCTTTTCCTACCCACTATAACACTGAGAGCCTGATGGATTTTGCCAAAAGAGGCTCCCATCTTTGTTTTGACTTTTGCATTCAGCAGTGGTACACAGTTGTTTTTTTTCCCTTAGCAGATCTTCTGCAGAACGGGTGCATGTTGGCTTCACAGCTTCCAGCAAAAAGAACATCCAAAATCCGTAACCACACAATAACATCGGGGTGAGGTTTAGCCAGCCACAGATTTAGGAATTGATTTCAAACACAGGCAGTAGATTTTCCCTCACATATAACTTTTCTATTTGTTTTCACACTTAAAATTCTCAGAAATAGTTCAGCAGAGAGTCACACAAATAGAGCGTAGTAAGTCTGCACGGAGCCCAGGGCATGCACCAAAGGGGTGAGATTTATTACAATTTTTAATGTAAGAAAAACATTTTCATTGCTCATATGTAGGAAGCGGCTGCTTCCCTCAGCTGGGGTGGACAGGGGAGCTTAGTTGGGCCCTGTGTTGGGCGAGACGGATGGAGTATTTCCAACAGCATCCCCACCGTGAGCATGAGTTTCTTAGGGAAGGGAAGCAGCGTGTATGTAGGACTTCAGCATAAGATGAAGAATATGACTCAACGCATATTCTCTTTAGGCTAGCTTCATACATACAACAGCAATGGTTTCTTGCAGCTACACAGCTCACAGCCCTTCAACACCTGAAACATCTCGCTTAGCTGTGGGTATTTTGGTACAGGAGCAGCTCTTATAACTGGTAGCTTTTCCTCTATGCCATCACTATGAAGTGCTGCCTGTACAGGTGACAATGGAGCACAAACCAATAGTTGCTGTATTTCCACAGTATAGTCAAGGCTGACTAGCTCAAAAACCTTAGGTATGGTAGAAAGAGTCTCCCATGTAACCAGTCTTCCAGGTCCCTTCTTTGATAGCGGTCAGTGACGTGACTAAGCAATCTCCTGCCAGCGCTGCGTAACCAAGTATCTCCAGTACATGAAGTGTCATCCCACCAGGAAGTCACCAGCATCCTCCTGGTTGTCTCAGTGGACTAAAGCTCTGGAAATGAGCTACAGTCACTAGAAATGTCGGGCCAAGCTCAGGTATGCAATATACAGGCAGAAATAGAGTGTGATACTCACTTACACCAAGCCTTGTTTTGCCCTGTGGCCTCAAAACATACTAAGTGAAGCATTAAATTTCCTCATGGTGGAAAAATATGTGACAGAAGGACCTATTTTATTGAATCTATCTCCTATTCCAGGATTGTTTATGGATTTCTAGTACCGAGAAACACAATGTAGAGCTCTATTAGGCTTAAGGAGAAATTCAGCCATCTAGTACTCTAACAAAAGTCCTCTGAATACTTTACTGTGCTTTACCATGGGTACAAAAACAACTCAGGAATGGCTGTGTCTTGTGAATGCATAGGCAGCCACAGACAAATTTAGCACAGAACCATGATTAGATGTATATCGAGACAGATGTATTTGTCTGTTGAGGCCTGGGAATTTTTCAAGACACATTCCAGTGAGTCTTTTTGAAAACCAAGTCAGAATTTGAAAATATTTCTCTTCTTTTCATTGGCTTCCAAGCAAAAACCATCATGTCTTCCCCATGCTGCATATGTTTAGGAAATCCACTCCACATCTGGACAATTAAACTGCCTGGAGATGCTCCAGCTCTGGGCTTTGAAGAAAACACTTTAAATGTTGAAAGAAAACACTGATAAGCCAAAAATAGGGAGATGGGTGGATTCTATCAACTTTCATAAATTCAAGATCATGTACATATGTATTTAATTGCAGAAGCAGTTTCTGTTCTGCCTTGAATTGCATTAATCTGAAACATTTTTATTGCTCCTCTCATTTACACTTTGAGATTCTGCCCTGATGTGCTTTTTTTTTTTTTTTTTTAATTAATAGGATTTCAAACTGCTGAGATAACTTTCAAGCAAGATAATTGTTGGCCTGTGCCACTACATACCACATTCTATCAGTTTATCTTTGAAAGACTTTAATAAATAGCACGACATTTCAGAGCTTTCCTCCCTATGGGAAATGACTATGCCCCGTATTCCCTTTCCGTCCCTTTTTTAAATTGCTCTTTTGGCTTCTCAGTTTTGCTGAAGGGTTTGTAGCCCATTTGTGAGTGCTTGCTGTGGTGAGAATGTTTTTCCACTCTCTTTAGTGTGAAATTCCAGGTACAGTATTATGTCACATCAGATCTCTGTGAAAAAATGTATTTTGGCTCCAAAAGAAAAGATTAATGGAAAAATCATTCTCAACCTGCCAGGAAAATATTTTTTCCCCTTCAGCATGAAAACAAAGTGTAGAGTCAGCTGAGGGATCTAAGGATTAAAGGGAAAGTAATGTTCTGAGCCTTTCTTAACCTTCATCCCCAAACTATTGAAAAGCTCTTGGAGGAAGTGCAACAAAATAAAGAAAACCAATTTTGTTTATTCCCGTATAACAAAGTCCCTTGTTAGTGGTGTTTTACATTGGTATAAATGTTAAGGTTGCTTTTACCAGCAGTGCTATTTTCAGCAATTATGTCTATCAAAAAAGCTTAAAAAATAACTGGAAAATACAGCACGACGCCTTTGGCTCTGGAGCCACTCTGTCCTTTATCTGTCTAACAGCCACAGGAAGTTTCTAGTGCTAAGTAAAAGTAATGACTTCTATCATATGCTAGTCTGGATTTTTACTGTCATATTTTATTCAACTGGCTACAGTACATTAAACTTCAGAAAAGACAAATAAATACAGGGGAGGAAGAGGGAAAAAGGACCGACACAGCAAATTTTATGTTCTTGCACACGAATAGCAAGTACTTGGCCAGAAGGGTGTATTCAGCTGAGGGATGCACGGAGCAAATCTTAGCAATGCTTGTCCTTCCCGTCAAACTCCTGATGGCCCCAAGGAGAGGCACGTTGTGCCCCAAGGTGGGTGCTGCCCTGCGAGGCAATGCGCAGTGCCCGGGTGCCCCGATATGGCAGAGAAGAGGTGTCGTGCCCTCATCCCACAGTCAAGCTCCGCTTAGTGGAGAGCAATCCTAGGTCGGGGAGAAAACTTCATTAGCTTTGCCTGGTGATCCTATTCACAGGGATCCTGAGGCACCTGGTCGCTATTCTGGCCTGCCTGTGGCAATTGCCGAGTTGCTGCTTCCTATTAGCAGCAAAAACCTCCTGGTGCGTCCAGCCATTTCTCCACAAAGAGCTCAGTGGCCCTTCTGCGCCCCAGTCACCTCTCTGCTACACGGCCAGAGAGGCAGGGGAGCAAATGTCCCCTGATGTTGAGCAATGCTTTGGGTATGTTTTTGAGACCTTTTGATGCCAGTGGGGCACTCACAGCCAGTCACAGGGAGGAAAGGGGAGAACAGACCGAGAGGGGGGCAGGCGTCCTTCAAAAGCTTTCAGAGACAGAAAAATGCAAAGGCCCAGACTAACCTGTCGACATAAAACAAAGGGGGTAGTATAGCACAAAGATCTGCTCCAGCGCTTACTGAAATCAATAGGAACCTTAACACCACTTTGAAGGGGAATTTGATAAATGCCCAACATAGAGCTGACCAAGGAGAAATGAAGTGTGACAGCCACTTTTTTTTTTTTTTGTTTTTCAGAGAAAATGAATGTTACAATGATGCAGAAGCAGAAGACAATAAAAACTCAAAAGGCTGAACACACCAACATGTTGAGAAAGCAACCCTGCACCCTACTCTTCTCTTTTGAAAGTGTCCTTGTGCCGAGTGGCAGCAAAGTAGGGGAGCAAGTAAGGGTCAGAAAAGAGAAACGTTATCCCAAACCTAGGAGAGTTTCCCATCCTAGCATGCCTTATACTCTTGACTAATCCAGCCCAAGCACACACACAAAATCTTGGCAAAAGACTGAGCATTTCAATTGGATAAATTACTTCCACATTTAATCAGCCAAGACTGAGCTGTATTTATTAGTGAGTGCAAAACTTCTGGCAATAAGGAGGCCTTGTCTTCTCTAATGCTATTAAAACACTGCTACGTTATCACTATGGAGTCTGACAAAACATTTGTTGTGTGGAACAGGACTCAAAAGTCATGAATTTTAACCAAATTTGGACATAAGGAGAATGTTTTTCATAATTGAATTAGAATGTTTTCTGTGATCTGTCTGTCTGGTTCCACAGCTCAGCTCTTACCGAGGTCTCTTCTTGCTGTTTGACTTGTCAGACTCCCGGAGAAGAGCTGCACAAATAACAGACACTTGGGGCTGATGAGTGAACCCTCAAATCAAAGGCTTTGCTCTAGAGTAACCTGAAATTGAACACATCAAGTTTTGACATAGAAATTAATAGCCATAATGTTTTGCCTTTGGTCAAACAGATTGTTTTGGTCAACCTGGCATGAAATGTTTCATTTTGGGAGTGCAAGAGGTGATTGGCTCTTCAAAATGTTCTTCAGGTACAAAACCTAAATTTTCTTTCAAAATAACAAATGGATTTTAGGAGAAAATACTGACACTAAACATCTAGATTTCTTTTTCAGCCAGCTTAACAAGCTGGTTCTATAAATTGACACATTCAAACATAATTTTCTTTGCCTTGAATCTGCAGTTTTGGTCATATTTGACCAAAAAATACAAAACCATCACCAAGCAAGCTCCCCAAACAGAATTTAAGTCAAAGTGATTCATCCTCAATGATGGGAGAAAAAAAACTAGACTTGTCCTTTCTCAATTCAGTCATTTGCTTCCATTTTATTTATTCCATAAAGTACCAGAGTACTTTAACAAATTTTCAAGCTAAATTAAGTGTCAGTAATTCAGAAGTTCTACTGTGCAGTGAAGCAACGCTGTAATTGACAGATCAGTCTCCATTTAAATTAGCTCTGGGGAGGATTAGCTATGTGGGGATTAAATCCTTTCATATCTGACCCAAATCCCACCAAAATTAATATTAGCTCCCTAAGTCAGCTGGTTTAAAATGTACTTTGATCACCTGGGAAACTTGTCTTTACTTATGACTGATAGGATTGCTGGGTTAAAAACAAACTCACTGCTCTTCTCTTTGACCTGCCCCTGAAAACATGACATGAGCCTTGTAACTCCACACAAATGAAGAGACTCATGTTGTAAATCCATGCAGGTACATATTCCATATCATCTGCAAATGAATTCTTATTAGCTTTCTTTTTTCTTTATTTACTTGGAAGCCAAACTACAGTATTCTTGTTTAAAAAAAAAAAAAAAGAGTGAAGGCAGAATATTCCAGGGTGGTCCTAATCTTCTCATCTTGAATTTATATTTTTATATGTCAGGGACGGAACATATGGGCAGAGTGGAATGTCAGACAGGCAGAATATTAGGAACAGACAGAGTAGCATAAAGCAAGCAACCTTCATGTAACTAATTTACTATGTGTTAAACTGGATCAAATTCCTACAAATGTGATGTTAAACACTTACGTATGGCAGTATATTTTTATGGAACAGGATTAAGAAATGATGTAAATTTCCAAGCATAAAATTTTGGCTAATCAAAATCTTTTGGCAAGTTAGTCATTTTCATTTTGAACGAACACTCCATATTACCACTTTGTCTACAGAAAATACCATATCCTGATATAGATCCCTTGAAAATTGAATGGATAATTTATTTTCCTGACTCAAAGAATTTCCCTGCACCACCATCATCCCCATTTATTTCCATATATTTTATTATGTACAAATCAAGTACTTTTTTAGTAGGAACAGACCTTATATGTGAAATACAAGCACTTAACCAAGTTTCCTTAACTTCTGACCTATTAGTAGCAAAAACCTGTCAAAAGAACCTGCTGTAGAGAAACATTTCTTTTTAAAGAGGAATGCCAGCACCTGACAAGATGTGCAGATTTTGGAGGAGAAGAGGTTATAGCAGTATATAGCAGACTATAGCAGTCTCTGAAGTTATAGATGGAGACTACATCATCATCCAAGTCTCTAATAATGTGTTTCAAGAAGGAGAAAAAAATGTGGTACAACACAGCTCTGGCTCTGCTATTTCCTCCTGTCTTCACATGACTCAACCCTCAGCTGCAAAGCTGTGACTGGAGTTATCTCTTTAGATCTGACGAGCTGAAATTTAGGATCTTGTCTATTCCAGCCAGAAGGAGAACTGGAGGTGGACTGAGACATCATCATAGTAATACCTTCTATATAAAAATATATTCAAGGTCTTATTTCTTACACACAGGAAGCCTTGAACCATCCCACTCGCAGATCTAAACATCCTTCAGCTTGCTTTTGGACCATATGCCTCCAGATCCAAGTGCTGCAAGCCAGGAGTGACACTTCTGGCCAGAGGCCAGTAACTCATCGTTTGGTGAGATTTTCCTCCAACCCGGCTGTGCCAAGCAGCATCCCTGCAGAGGTGCAAGGACAGCACTGCCATCCTGCCCCGCTCCCGGCTGCGCCCAAGGCCACGTATCCATCTGTGTGATGCTGAGCCCGAGCACATCTATCCCACCTCTCAAGGTTTTCTCAGGGGAAGTGAAATTCTGTCTTTTAGCTAGCGGTGTTTATTTTCTGTTTGTCCACCTGTCCCTTGTCTTACGTTTACATGCATAGTCCCACTCCCATTTTTTAATTCTGGCCCAGCTTTCTCATTGATTACAGGAGTGGACTCCCCCAAGGGCTTTCGTTGCCAGATAGTAACTGATCTTAAACCATTCATTTTTAAACAAATATAACTGAGAAAAAACATCATCTGAGGAACCAACTCTCAACCACTGGACCCACGTGAGGTAACTAAGAAACATTATATTTCTGTGCTAAGATCTTCAGCAGTACTTTTGCCCTAAGAAAAGCAAATGATGGCAACTGTTTGTGTAGTTGGCAGAAAAATCCTTGGTAACATCCCTGTGAAGCACAGCTGAGATGGCAGGGTGGGCAAAGGAAGTGACTCAGAATTGGTACCGTCACACTTGTAGAAAGACGCAAATACAGCCACTGTTTTTTTGAGGTGATGACCCTGCCGTCACACCTCTTGGGGCCCCTGCAAAGCCCACTGGCAGCAACAAGTCCAAGGAACAACACAAACCTTGCTCTTTGTGCTGGTAAAACCTGTTTGAAAGGTCTCACCCGGCTGGTCCATTTCTCAAGTCTGAAGTACGGGAATAGAGGGGCAGCGCTGCTTTCTGGAAGCAGGCAGCAGTCCTGGAAACAGTGTCATGAGCAAAATGAAGAACGTTGCTTTGGTTTGGAGGAGGAGGAGCAGGGATGGTGGGAAGAAGGTGGCTCTGAGGAGAACCACATGAGCAGGAAGGAAGGAATCATTTAGTTTTCTTTACCGTCTAATTAAAAAAGCATGACAGAACATTTAGACTATGAAAAGACATGTCTCTGGAATTCTCTATTTTGACTTGCGGGATGCTCTTGAGCATGAAGGATGTACTATGGGGAAAAGACTCGGTGACTTAGAGTCACACCTGCCACGTGACATTCACCAAAATGTCTGGGCACGTAGGACATGCAGACGCTTTGCCAATAAAGCCATATTGATAGGTAGAGAGTGCCTGAGAGGCAGCTGCACAGACAGCTCATTCATATAAGCCCAGCAACTGGGAAAATGGAGGTGGGTAGATGTGCGGGGAAAAGCTTCTCTTGTGCAGCAGATGTTTTCAGCCTGCTTGGATGGAGGCTTCTGCAAGCTTACAGTCAGGGAGGCCAAGCTGAGGGGACACAGATCAGTTCAGGAGTTCATAGTCCTGTTGACTCATTTTTCTACTGGGGAAATGTCAGAGTGTGTTTGCTTGCAGCTTGGGATGTCTTAATTCTTTCCTCCTCTGGTGATTCCTGTCCGGTAAATGTTTTTACCGTTGCTGGTTAATGAATTCACTTTAGCCTGGCAACTTATCTGCTAATGCAGTTTTAGCAGCAGATAGTTGATATTTACCAGGCTGGAGTTAAAAATAATTCACGTGTTACATTTGAATGTTGAATCTGAGGTAACCAGTCAACACAAGAACGTAGTCCGTAAGTAAGAACAGATGCAAAATTAATCAAATACATTTTTTTCTGTTTCTTTCCCTATGACTTTTCTATTTTTTGTGCTAAACTCTGAGTCTCCCTATTTCCCTGCTGCAAAGAATGACACCTGCATGCCAAGCTCACAGACAAAACTGCATTCAGCGGTCTTTCTGCTGATAAACACAGCAAAGCACTCATCCACACTTGCAATCCCAGGAGTTGCTGTAACGACAATGTTATGTGCGACCAAAGCAGTGCCAGGAGGTGCAGGGTGCAGTGTGCCTGGAACAGGACCTCCCTAAGCAGCCGGTGGCCAGAAAGCTGGGAGTGCATACTACGAGAAATGCTGCCATATGCCTCTTGATATCTTTGCTCTGCTTGCAACAGAAGGACTTTTGTCTGACCTGCTATGGCAGTTCCTATGGCTTGTTTTATGGTTTTACGTTTTCTTAACCACTTATTCACACAGCAATACTAAATGCCAAGGTGGAAAGACCCAGAGATTTTTCTTAGCTGAATTGGATTAAAAATTCTTTCAAGTATGATGCTGCCCAAGTGCTCATGGCTGGGTGGCAAGGGGGATGTAGCATAGAAAAGCAGCTAAAAATGGTCCCAGACATCCACCACCCAAGTTCCCCAGACCAGGAGCCTCAGTCATCTGGTGTGGCTGCTGCACAAGTAGTTCCAAGGACTGAGTGGGGAGAACTTATGGGCAGCAGAGGTGAATAGGGTCCATCCTGCTCTCAAGAGGCCTTTTTCCCAAAAAGGCTACCAGGCTGGACACTGCACTCTGATTTCTGCTGACTAGCGATATCAGAGAGGCTGGACTCTGCAACCGAGAGTCCAACAGCTGTTGATGAGGTTCCTACACTCATTGCTTTCCTTGTCATGCTGCCTCTGTTAGGAAGGATTTAAAAGGTTCGAGAAGCAGGCTATGAATAGGCTTTATTCTTTGTTCCAGAGGGATATTGTAAAGGCAAGTGAGATGTGCATTGTGGTGAGCTGGCTGTGCTTATGTGTGGTCTTAATAGCATCCTGGGAGCAGGCCTGCCATTTTGACACCACCAGACTAGGATTTCACAGCGGAAGGACACAAATCAGCATTAGTTACCTCGGAGACTGCAAATGAATGGTAAAATACACAATGTACTTGGCTACCAAAGTAAGAGCACCAACATGCCACCATCCGTGCCACATAAATTTTGGGCAGTTGAACATGGGTGGGCTGTTACTAGTGGCTGTGGAGGTAGAAGGCTTAGTAGGCCAGCCTTAATTCTGGCAATCAAGAGCTGAGCTAGTGCCTGGGGCAGCAAACAGCAGTAGCGGTGATGAATCTCAGTAATGTCCTTGTGAAGTGATGTATTGGCCATCCTTGCATAGGTACCAGGCACAGGGGCGGGTCAGAATATGGATATCAACCCCTTCAGCCTGTTTCCCCAGTGACAGCCCTCATCTCACGTAGCTATGTCATGCCACCACCTCCTCCTTGGGACACACAGAGGTGCCCTAGCCAAGTGCTGACACGGAGCAGTGGGGCGAGCGAGGAAAACACGCTCTTGTAGGCCAGCCTTTCTCTCTGGTATTTGCAAGCAAACATCAAGAGCAACATCTGGTACATCTCCAAGGTGCTATGGAGAGAACGTGCTCTGGGACACCTCAGAGCAGACCCTCCGTGCTCATGGCTATGCTGTGGTCACTGCCGCTCTCCTTGTGGAGTAACCCATTCCCCTCACTCAGGCTCCTAGGAGTAGCTGATTGTTTATGACATGACTGTTGGATTGTTGATTCCTGCTCTGACACACTAGTTGTTTATTGAGCATTGGATTTAATTCTTAAAAATTTTATCAATACAAAAGAGGAATGAAAGTGCCAGAAGTTATATGCTGTAATCCAGATCTTTAAAGGTTTCTGCCATAATTACAAACATCACATCTCATTCTGCTTGATTTCACATCCCTGTGTCACTGCTTTTCTTTCTGTCCTCCCAGGAACCAAGAGCAGGGCAGCCCCAGGAGAAAACAGGGCAGCCCTGAGCAACGTCTCTCTGAAAAGGACGCCATGGAGCAGGAGGCTGAGTGTCCCTGAGATTTTCTATGGGCTGCATCTGAAGTTACCTTTCCTGACTGCTGTTAGCGTCAGAGCTGCCTTGCCCCCAGGTAGGACTAAAGCTGTAAGTGTCTGTCACAGCAAGGACAGGGCACCTTTTCCCCTGGAGGGAAGCCTGTCTGTCCCTCACTGTACTGTCACTGCAACCGCAGTGACCTTCAGGCACTCAGGACCGTTCAGTTTGGTCCAAAGATGTCCCTCCATCTTCCAGCATTGTACCCAACTCTCTGTCCTCAGCTAGGTTTCTGCAGTCCAGCAGAGTGGCTTGACCTGCTCTTTATTCCTGTCCTGCAATCAGGATAGCCCAGAGAGGCACTTCTAAGTGTCTCAGCTGGCTGGATTAAAGGGCTCCTGCTGTCAATTAAGGAGAGGATAGAGGTGGCTCCATAATGTCCAAACAGAGTTTCAGCAAGTGCTTGAAGGAATGTTTCCCTCATTTTCTAGGACGTGTATCTGAAAAACACTCACTGGATATTAAAAATAATAAACATTTGTTAGATAATAAATTCCAGACTATGGTTTCTTGATAAACCAGATGATTTTGTGAGGACTCTTCAGTGACTGAAGGCAGATTCTTTCATGGTGTTGTCATTTGTTTTGAGCTTTGCTCTTTGTTACCTGGCTCTGCCTAGACCTTTCTCTATGAATGAGAAAAAATACTCTAATTGCCCTTTGAGTAATCTTAAGGGAGAAATTCAAGTAACTGATAAACTAATAAATCCTTACTACAGATCATCACTCATTTTTCTTATGAGTATATTTAAGACTTTTACCACTGGTTGGAGGGGGAGAAAGCAAATGTTAGTGAAATTTCTCTGCTTTGTTACCACAACAGACTGGAGGAAAAAAAAAAACAACCAAAACATAACAAAATCCCTCCCTCTATCCAGCTATTGCACTAGTCCAAGTCTATGCAGTGGGACCATGAGTCATGTCACCAACAGCTCTGCAAGTACAGAATGATTTCTACATCCTAACAAAAGCCATTCTGTAGCTCAGGATGACAAATTCATGAAACATCTGTGAAAGGTCATGAAACAACATGCCACTTTGAGACAAACAGACTTTCTTCTGAGGTCCGACGTTTCAGTGAAAATCTCTGCTTCTCAGCACATGCTGCCAAAAGTTATATTAAAAATATTGTACCATAAAAAAAGAAAAAAAATGTTAATATAGCATAGTGCTGTTTTATTTAGATTTTTTAGCAACCTCAGAAGGGCAGTTGTAATATTTTAAGAAAACAGCAAGCCAGCAGCCAAGTATTGGCATTCCTCACACTGTGCAGACGCTTCCTTGCATCCAAGCCAGATCTGCTTTTTACCCATCGCTGCTGTCCTTTCCCTCTCTGTAAAACCTGTGCAGCCCAGGGGCCGGAGGCCATGCAGTTTCCATATCTCTCCCTTTTCCATTCTGGAGCCTGTTCCCAACAAACCAAGACAGCTACGAGGGCATCTCCAAAGAAAACAGGCTAACTGGGGGTAGGGGTGAGGTGAGGGGTGAGAAAGACCCTTAGGGCAGGACCTGAAACAAGTCTGTGCAGGCAGCTCTGTGCCCACTCCGAAGGGAAAATCGGTGCCCTTTGGAGAGCAGAGAGATTCTGCTTCTGGGATGAGTTGGTCTGGGAGAGGTCTGCAGATGACCACTTAACAGTTTCCAAGCAGAAATCCCCTCCTGTGGGTTTTAGCATGGGAGGCGACAATCTGGTCCAGGTTTAAAAAAATTCTTTTAAATCCCTTGGAATGTAGTTTTCCTTTCTGTTTTGTCACTTACAATTATAATTATAGGTGTTGCTACTGCTCCATCCATTGTTACACCAGGCTAATACTTTCCATCGTATCCACTGGTTCCAGTTGCTTGTAACTTTGTTAGACCTTTAACTTTCAAGGGCTGAAATCTTCCATGCTCTTTCTCTGCCTGAGGTCGATTGGGTAATATCCCCAAAAGATCAGATATTTTCCAGAAAAAAAACTATGGACAAAGGCAGTTTTCCCCATCCAATCATGAAGATCACTGTGAAGGTTCAGAGAAGGAAGTTGAAATTTGGCAGAAAGATAACAGTGAGGTTAGAAAGGTGTCCTGGTTTTGGCTGGGATAAAGTTAATTTTCTTTCTAGTAGCTGGTATAGTGCTGTCTTTTGGATTTAGGATGAGAATAATGTTGATAACACACTAATATTTTTAGTTGTTGGTATGTAGTTGTAGTGTCTACACTAAGTCAAGGACTTTTTTCAGCTTCCCATGCCCTGTCAAGTGCACAAGAAGCTGGGAGAGCACAGCCAGGACAGGTGGCCCAGACTGGCCAAAGGGATATTCCATGCCATATAGTGTCATGCTCTGTATATAACTGGGGAAGGTAGCTGGGAGGTGGGATCACTGCTCAGAAACCAACCAGGCATTGTTTTTTTTTTTCCATGGGTGATGAACAATTGCATTTGTGCATGACTTGTTTGAGAGTGTAGGTGGTGGAAGCTCAAACTCCTGCCACACACATCCCAGGATGTGTGATCCCACACAACCGCTGGCGAGGCTGGGGCTGTTCAGAAAGGACTGTATGGAGTTCTCGTGCCATATGGGACACAACGTGGCACACGCTGCGCCAAAATCTCTTTTAGGCTGATGCTGTGGTGAGTGCTGCAGTGGTAGAGAAGCTTTGCGTTCCCAAGTCAGCAGGCAGACACATGTCTGAACCATCTCATCTGTGTCATTGCCACAACCCTGTCTGTAAAATTCGGGAGGACACACATCATGATACTTTTATCAAGCATTGCTGTGGGCACAGCATGCTGATATTTTAAATTGCACTGATACCAACCCTGACCTGGTCTTCGCTGGTGCACAGTGGGAATATTTGTGACTAGTTCTTTCAGTGGACTAGCTTTCTGTGTGACCTTCCAGAGCTGGCTTACCTCCCACAGAAAGCATAATGCCACTGACTGGGGCAGCCATGCAGCAGTAGATATTACTGAGCAGGGTTTCCAAGCTCTCATTTCCCAAATGAACATGGTGGTTATCAGATGATCTGTTAAGGGACATCCGTGTTTTCCAAACCTTATTGCTAACATTTCTCATTGAGGTCAAGGATGAGATATGCTCTTCATACTTATTCAGTGGAAGTAAATGGAAACTATAAGCAGGGCATGGTACAGTTTGGAAAAGGAACAGAAAACACATGCACCCCCTGCGTGTGCTCATCCTTTGAGGGACTCTCAGCAAAGCCACCGGAGCAGAAACAGCCAAATGAACTCTGGCTCACAGTACCTCCATAATGTTTCCTGAATCGCTTTGACCTGACAAAGCGTAAAGTATGCCAGCAAAGGTCTCATCATCTTGCAGCTGCAGCATTTCCACCAGGTTCCAGGAGATCCGTGGCTCCTGACATCTAATCTGTCTCCAGCCTAAGCGATGAACCCAAGAGATGCAGCTCCCCAATCTCTACTGTGTTCAGGTTGCTTTGTGCCACTGATGTATGGAGGAGGCAGCAAGGTGGAAAAAAATACTCAGGTAAAAGGTGTTCTTATTGTTGTTTCTTCATGCATGTACATTTTCAGACATAACTCATTTTTAAATAGCATTTAAACAAGCGCAAATAACAAATTCCCTTTGCAAATGTGAATGCTACAAACATCTCGGACTGTATGGTCCATTAACTTTCAAGGGAATAAAGTCTCATGAGTGCCAATATTACTGTTGAAAACAAGATCTAAGTCACTTACAAAGTCTTATGCACAGCTTTTAATTACATGCTTGAATTATTAAAGCATGTACAAAAATAACATTATAGATGTGTATAAACATTACTTAATGGACACACATGTTCACATGTATTTAATTTAATTTTAAGGTGGCTTTTGCATACTTCCTCTATTTGTGGCTAGGACTAAGCTAACACATTGATTTGGAATTTCCTTGTCTTCAGCTTCTTGTAATTTTCTTCTTAGGATAAATTCTCCTATTTACTCACACCCCAAAATTACAGTAACACCTATCATAAGTAGGAAAAATGCACTTTTAGCTATTTTCTAACATTATCCAAGCACTTTTAAAAAATTACTCTGGAAAAATGTTATTAAAAAAAAAAATTTCTTTCAAAATGAAGGCATTTTTTGATAGGAAGAGATCTGCTGATAAAACTGTGCTGTTTAACACTCAGATACTTAGATATCTATAGATATTTGACCAACACTAACAGCAGTGCAACAGGCCTTTATGTTGTAATTATGTTACAAATAAGCTATAGGATAGACGAAGATACGCTTGAGAATTGAGATGCAGGTAACTGAATACCAAAGAAAAATGTGATTTTTCACAAAAAGATTCAATTCTTTATACAGTTTGAAGCTTTCTCTTGAATCAATAGGCTACATCCCTGACATACTCCAAATATTACGCTTGCTTGTATATTAGACAATTACCATGCCAAGGGAATACTTTGCTTTCATTTTTACTCCTGGCTCTGTGCTTGTCTCTGCAGATTGCACTGATTCAAAAGCCAGTGACCTTGACTAATTTGTGAAGGACAATTAACACTCAAGCAAAAGTGCTTTGTAATCCATATATCGCTAATTGCCAAAAGAAAGGACAAAGTCATAAAATGCACATTAGGGTTGGAAAACGAAATGAAAAAAAAAGGAGAGAAAAAAAAGGGGAAAAAAAAGAGAGAGCTTCTGAGCTCTTCCTGAGGAAGGAGAGAAGATGACCAAGAGAAACTGAAGCAGGAATGAAATACACTGAATGCCTAAGTAGTGAATTGTTTTCTTGAACACTTGGCAAACTTATCTGAGAATCTGGAAATCAAAGAATAGAAGGAAAAATAAAAGCTCCCTGTTTGTGGTTGCTTAAAAAATAAAAATAAAAAATAAAATTAAAAAAAAAAAGAGCCATATATGCAACAGAGGAGACCTGGTAAAATATGAAAAATACATTACTATTCAGCAGTATGACCAATGTATTCAAAACACTGGTGGCATAAGTATTTCCTCACTGTTTAAGCTGCAGCAAAACGAAAAGATCTTCAAATAGAGAAAGAGATTCCCCAAATCTACCTCTATTTCTTCTAGGACTTCAGTGAGAGGTAGAATTCTGCAACAGAGCCACAGCCTGAGCCCACCTTCCCACCACGAAATGCCTTTTGGAGGCCTAACTTTGAACTTTACTCTCCATGTTTGCTAAAACTATTCTACACACTGATTTTGCCTCAGCTACTCTGTTAGAAGTTGGTAGTTAAATCCAGCTGCTTCACAAAGTACCTAACACGCCTGTATATCGTATCCTTCACAAGGTCTTAGAGATCATCTGGGTGTTGAACAGGCCAAACTCAAAAGTTTCAGCGGTCGATGGGTCAGGGAGGAGAGGGACAACACAAATTCGTTGTGGCAGAAGGACCGTAATTTGAATCGTGACTTGGAAGATACTCATTTCAAGCACCACTTTTACAAACAAATCTCCCTGGATGACAAATCCTTCCCGTAAGCACACAATAACTAGTCAAAAGCACACTCACTTTGGGAATATATAAATACTCTGAGACTGGTTAGAGCTACCCACATATTAACATCATATATTACAGTTGTTTCAAAACAAACGAGAATTTCAAATTACACTGGCGGGATCTTTCTTATAGGTAGTTGTAGTATGCTGGATGTAGACCTTGGAGAGCAAACACTTCAGTGGAGAAGGCTGCTGTGAAGCATGACCTACCTTTACCTTCCTTTCTTCTTTTCATTTTTTTCTTAATAAGCAGAATTATTAAGGTGATCACAGTACACATTGCAAAGCAGAAAATCTGTTCATCCAGGGCTCTCATACAGAAAACAATGCCTGTGGTTTTCAATGCAGTCCCCCAAGGAAAGTGGAGCCCAGCATTCCCACTTTGTAAGCAATAAGAGGGCAGCACAGAGAGTGGAATGACTTCCCCAAAACCATGCGACAGTTTGGTGACAGAGACGGAAGCAGAATCCACGTCTCTCTTGCCATACTTTAATGCCTTTATCCTTACCCGAACAAGTGAGCAAACTGAAATGCGATGGAGAGGAGCTTGCAGTGACCACTACTCCTCATTAAGTTGTCCCCTTATAATTGTCCACTGAATTTGGTGCCTAACAACTGCAGCAATGGGAACGCTAAGAAATGAACTGCAGTTTATAGGGACTTGGTGTTAACAGAAAGTAAGTAGCAAAGATGTGGTGACTAATCTCCCCGGGCTGAATTGCAGTCTACTCTGGGACTTCAGCAAAAACCTCAGTCTCCCGTGAATTGTTATGTACTATGGCTTTATAACCTTGAAGAGAGAAGCCACCAAAAGCTTTTTGACAAACCTCAAAACCACTGTTTGATTATGACATTCACAACCCTGCTGAGTACCAAACGTGGTCTGCAGCAATGTTTAAATCATGCAAGTCTGAACAAGCAGAATGGGGGAACAGCAGAACAAAATATTTTGGGAAAAAAAGGGTGAGAGAGTATGAGAATCCTTACATGTTTTGCTCATGCTGCACATCTGTCTCCTCTCTTTGCTCTCTTTGGCAGTCCAGTTGAAATGCTTGAAGCTATTCTTTTAGCCCAGTTGAACTGCTACCTGGTTTTCTTCACAGCAGACCTGGGAATACCTGGATTTTGCAAGAGAAAAATAAACCAACAAACCGAGATTTCCATGTAATCCCAGCATGGAAAAACTACTGGCAGGCTTAACATTTTTTTTGGTTTAAACACCTGGGCAAAGCGCTTCCAATTTGTAACTCAGTTTTATGATAACAATTGCAGAAATGATGACTGAAATTGAAATGATCCTTATTCTGAATATTTTCTTATTGTTCAAAACTAGTTTTGCCAAGCAGACATATGAACATGTATCTTTCATAAAATAACTAGACACGAATGTGGTTGCCTTCTCTTCCAGTGGGTTGGTCATATCATTCCTCTATTCAATAACAAATACAGGCCTAAACTTTTTTAAGCTTTAGCCATGGTTTTCTCTGGAAAACATCTCCATTTCAGTTTCTAGTTTTTGTGCTCTAAAGGACTGAACAAGTTGCTAAAGTGTTTGCTCAAGCTAATAAACCTGTTGGCCGGCACAATTTAAGAACAAAGTCCTGCATTCATATGCAGCATCTTTAAAACTGTAACTCACTTGCAAGGACAAGAGCAGTCACGAAGCAGTAAGTTAGCTCAAAATAGCTATGCAAATGTTGGCTGTACTGGATCACTAAGCCACCTGCTAGAGAGTCATTTGCATCTACTTAAGCAGAACAGGGTTTACTGGAATACAGACTGCTTTCTTAAATAGCTATTAGGATCCAGGCAGGACAAATTTAATTTCTTAATGAAAAGGGTCAAATTCTGCAATCCAGACAGTAAGGAGAATTTTGAAGAGCTAAGAATGACAGCTTTAAGAACACCTGTGTTCACATAATCAAATGAGTCTCCAAAATAAATGCCAAGATCACTTTAAAGGCAGATGAGTTATCTAATGTGCTTGTATGCGGGAATGCAGCTCTCCCTGCACTGACAAGTTTAACACCAGAGCATGCAGCAGCCATTCCAGGTGAACAAGCTTTCTACAGAATTTGAATCAGAAAGCTTTATCAAAGCAAAGATTTTTTTCTTTCTGCAAAGACAATAGACGCCACCCTGAAGTGCCAAGCACGGCAATTTCTGTAATGTAATGCATCTGCCTGCCTGGGATCACCTCTCCAAGATTTGAAGTCTATGTGCTGCCAACGAACAGCCGTACCACAGAAAATGTTTGATTGAACCAAAGTATTTTCACTATGCAGGATTGTGTCTGGCCCTGAATCTTTTCCAATGCTGGTTCACGCCAACATTGCAATAAATCCATTAAAAAGAGCGGAGTTACAGCAGCATAAGCCTAGTCTCCCTACCTCCAGTGGACTCCTCTGTTAAAATAGAAGTCACCTCCCTTTGCCTGTCACTACTGAGACCAACAGAAATCTGTACCTGCGACTGAAACGGAGCCAGTGCCTTTACTGGCTGAATCTTTAATCAGAAAATTACAGGTGTGGCTAGACGGCTACAGCAGAGACAGACCAGGCATCAGCAGCTTTGCAGCAAGTAGCCCTTTATATAAAAGTTTTCCAGAAATTTTTCTTTCTTAAACTTTCCTTGTGGGTCTCATGATGCGCCATTCTATGTAAATACCTCAGCAGGGCCTGATTTTAGGTGGAAGGGGTGTATGAGAGATCCTGGACACCACCAAAGCAATCTTGAGACTTTGCTCTTCATTGTTAACTGGAGACTGACAATGAGAACACTGCTATAGATTTTAGCATCAATGCAGTAAAACTATACCTAAATAACCAAAGTGCCAAGAAAGTAAAAAGTAAATGGCAGTGTACACCAGTCTTAAATGGAGACAAATTAAAGTGTGCCCATTAGGTGATTTAAGCATTCACATAGCCTGTTTACATATCAGTATGTTTTTGCTTCTCTAGCACTATTTTTTCTGCAGCATAGATGTATCTGTAGGAAATCTATTCAGCTCATAAAACCTAAAGGTGGAACATATGTGTCTGATAAACAGCCTGTTACAAATTTATTGTATTTCAGGATTGTTCCACTTCAGTTTACAATTTGTTTTATACTCTTTTGAAACCATTTCGGTAAAACTGGGATTAATTTAATACACATTTTATTAAAATTGTTTGCAGTAGGGTAAGACAAAATTATGATGTACAGCAGACATGGAAGCACTGAGCTGCCCATAGTCTTTAGGGCAATTAAAAATAAAGCATGTCAAACTACGAATTCCACAAATGTCCTGATTTCCTGGCCTCAATCACCCTGTCTTAGATCTATGTTAGAGTGAAAGGTCTTTTATACAATTCAGCCTTTCCTTATACAATATGATAGGTATATCATCAAATTATTTCCATGCAGCCACTGTCTTCAAACAGTAAAATTCTCGGTCCAACTCATTTTGTAAATATGCTGTAGCTGTTCAAGGGCTCTCTGAGCTCATGTGATTGGATTGATGGCCCTCAACGGTCAAAAGAAGGGAAAATTATCTGCTGGGATTTTTCCATCTGGTTTACATTGCAGTTCAGACTCTACGGATCAAAGAAAAAGCATTTTCTCTTTCACTGTGTTATCTAACATGAGCCAAAGTATTTTTGGGTCTGTTCAGTGGAAAAGCAAGAGATCACCACTTTATGGAAACTACCTCTATTTTTATTAGTTTCAAGTCACTTTTTTAAAGTCAGAATGTATAGTAATAGACATGGGCACCAGCCATGTGAGCACAAGTACAGGGAGCTGAACAATGAACTCCTTGCTCAGTTTTTATTAGGTCCTTAAGAAAAGCTGTGACACCCATTCCTAGAAAGCTAATCAGATGCCTGCAAGTTTAGAGACAAACATAAGCAAATTTTTGGCTTTTCGCCTCCACAAATCAAGAGCAGAGCTACCAAATTCTTTTAGAAGTGGTAAGGCTGTCCAGTCTTTAGGGCTTGGGCTGAAATGCAGCTGTCAGAGGAACCAGTTTAGTTAGTCATCCAGAGCTTTGACCTGGAGCCTTTGACGGCAGACGTGCTCTGCTTTCTTTCCCTTTTAAGCACCATCTTCTAATGTTTCTTAGTTACATCAACAGCCCCTCTGTCTCATATGTTCTGGTGCTTGCTTCTCATTATTTAGCACCTAACCATGCTTCCTAGTTAGCAAGGTTGGGGTAGAGACAGAAGAAAAGCCTTTTAAAAGAGAGAAACCAAAGAAAAAAACCAACGTGCAAAGAACATGGAAATTTTGCATCCTGAACTTTCCAGGAATGCAACAAATAAAGAAGCTTTGAATGAGGACATATTCTTTTCATGACAGGGTACAGACTTCCAAAAAAACCCCCAATGAAACAAAAAAAACCCCCAGGCTAACCCACAACCAACCAAAAAAAAGCATAAAGTAGCCATATTTTTGTCATTTTTCTGTCTCTTAGGCTTAGAGAGACATTTAGTAGTTACAGCTTTACAAGCAGCCTATACCAAACTATGCCACAGAGAAACAAAGGATGCCAGTTGTGCAATCAACACTTTGTTCCGGACTGCTTATGAATTCTTTTAGTCACGTCAGTGTTTTAATAGCGACCAGAAATCCAAAACTTTTTGAAACTTGCTGGATTTAAACTTAGAAGAAACGTAAAGATTAATTAGAAGTACAGAATGTACCCATCAGATCTTGGTAGGAAGACCCTCAGACAGCAAGTAGCACAGGCAACTCCGGGCTTATTCCACAAAGTCTGTGACAGCCCAACCTTGCAGAAGGTAAGGAGCACACATGGGAGCAAACAGACATGCAGAGTGTCCAGCTGTTGGAAAAAACTTCTCTGTCTGTAGGAAAACCAGACATTTTTATATCAGTCTGTGAAAAGGAAAAGAATATACCCAAGACCAGTCCAAAGTGTACATATTCTGAATAAAAGAAATTTCGGCAATGGAAAGGAAAAAATATCAGAGTTCAAGAGCTAGCTATGTCCACTGACTGGAATATTATGTTGGATTTAGATGAGATGATTATTACAAACGAGACATGACTACACTGATTAATGTGACATCTGAATCTAAAATAAAGATTTTGCAGAGAAAGTTGACTCATGTGGAATACAGATGAGTAAAACTTAAGGCATATGCAGGACAGATTATTCCCTGTAAGGACACAGAAAATCTTGAGGGGGAAAAAAAAAAGTTTGCAATTGCCTATGGAAATGGAATACCTGTTTTTGGATTGAAAAATGTATCGGAGCAAGTATTTCTGGTGTTGAGTCCATTCACTGAACCAGTTCCTGCCTTGGCCAGGGATTTACCTGCTATTTACCATTACCAGGCTGTGCACGACAGGGAATGGTGAGGGAGTGGGACTGCAGTTAGACCAAGTTTGACATGATGTAAAACTCAATGTAAACAGGAGTTCACCAAAGGAAGAGACAAATTGCCAGCAAGTAAAGAAATATCATAGACACTCCATTACTGTCTGTTTTTAATATTAGAATACTTCTTAAAAAAATAAACAGTGTTAAAAACGCATGACAGAAAAGGCAGAATGAAAATAGTCTGAAATTAAACATTAAATCCAGAGTACAAGTTTGGCCTGGGAGTATTTGTTGACGTTGACTCTGGGTAGTGGTTCTGCATTACTCTTGTCACTATCCAGATCTCCTTAAAGAACATAATACATGATTTAATGTATAACCTCTATATTTGATACCTATGGCAAACTAGCTGAGAGTAATGACAAACATTGGATCACAATTTGATTATTATGTTTTCTAACAGCTGTGATTTGAGTGACATTACTTCATAGCCAGGGAATAATTATTAAGCTGTCTTATGGAAAACAATGTCAATATTGTTAAAATGACATTTTAAAAACCTGAAAATTTAAGTTTGCATAGGTGGAGTGTTAACCTGCGGGGCACCACACCTGGGACCATCACCTGTTGAAATCTCCTATAATAAAAGCCTTAGAAATGGGCCACTAATGCTAAAAATAAAGGTAGTGTAAGTTCTTGCAAATACAATGGGAAGGTGAGACAAGGAAAAGCGTTACAGGCACAGGGGTATGCACATATACAGTACCAAAACCACAGTCCTCATCCCAGAGGCATCTGTCTCTAATGAAGCTGCTTCTGTGAATTGATTGCCCTGGTCCTGAATACAACACAGAGCTGTGGACCTCAACCCCTGCATGGCACTGGGGTTTATCTTCCAAAAGGTACTGTGGGAACTGGAGCAGCTTTTCAGAGCAAACTAAATAAGGACTCGAGGCACAGAGACGTTGCAGAAAAAAACCCCACTTAAAACAGATGAGATGGAGGTGAAAGTCAGTGTGGCACTGAAGGTTTCATGAGAGTAAAAAACATAGCCGGCATTTAAGTTCTGTGAATCAGTGACAGGAGCAGAAGAATAAGTAATGCGAGGCCTCAGGTTTTTGTGAGTCCCCAGCACAGACATATTATTACATGCTTTAAAAAAAAAAAA
>VXBL01005539.1:645353-696440 GCA_013400195.1 Aramus guarauna
AAATTATTAAATTATTTAAAAAAAAAAAAAAAAAAAAAAAGGAACAAACTGTGAATCTAGAGAGAAAGAGCATTTCTCTGGCAACTGCAGCATGGGCTAATTTCTAAAGGAACACCATAAACCCCAACGGAGAGGCAGCATGAGCCAACAGAGGAAAAAGTATATCTAGGAATGGTAGTGAATGTAGGTGGAACCAAGAAAATCTAGCACACTTTTAGTATTCCTTCACAATTGAGCACAATCACCTTGGTGTATGATGTTTTGTTTGGGTCTAGAAAGAGCAGGATATGGGAAGTAAAGGAAAATGGAGTTCTTCACAAACTCCAGGGTTAGAGGATTTAGAATAATTCATAATGCATTTAATGTTAACTCCTCTGCTGCTTATGAAACAGCTAGAAACAGATTAAAGTTTAATGTATGCATTTGTCATGCATTCAATTAAAACAAAAATCCTTTCTCTGATTGTGAATTGTTTACAGAGAATAATAATTACCTGATATATCCAGGCCAGCAACTACATAGTCTGTCCCTCAGCTAGATATGCAAGCGTAATTTACAGTCGGAAAGGATGGCTTAGGAAGCTCTTTTCTCTTGGAGAAAGTTGGCAGTACATGGGGAGGAAGAAGATTAAAAAGCATTAGGCATTTTAGACATGTAAACTTTCCTTGTGAGGGCAGTTTACATTGCCTGATATGTCCTTTCCTAAAATATTAGCTTTATTGGCCAGCAGCCCAATTCTCTGGTCACATTCGCGGACAGCTCTCATGAGCAGAGACTCAGAGATAGAGGATGAGAAGCAGTTCTTGAAGTCTATATCTTGGATGATATGAAGAAGAATTAAAAAAAAAATAAAAATCCTGTTCTATGAAATAAATATCACTGCCAGCTTATTGCAAATACTTGTGGACAAGATGCTCAGCAGATGTGCAAGTGTATAGTGTTACTGGCTTCAGTAGCACAAAGATGACTTACTCCGGGTAGAGCAAAGCCTTGAGCCTTCACAGTTAGCAAGTTTTACTTCTGTGGAGGTTTGCATGGGTAATGCTCAGATTGATGAGCCATTTCCAGAAAGAAAAACATGGGGCTAAGTAAAGTATTTTTTAAAAATAAAATGAATGATTGCCCTCCAAAAATAGAAGCCTTGCACAGAATACAAGTTTGCCTCTTGTTTGGCTAACAGGAACCCCTCGCAACTCCAAAATTTAACTCCCCTGTTGCTGACACCCCTATACAAGCTCTGAGGCTGAGAAAATACATATTCCTCTATATCCAGATATATTGCTGGCCTGCTGTGATAACTTTCTGTTTGTTGCTGCTGAGGAATTATACTTGGCACGTGAAGTGATTGCTAACAACCACATATGGCATCCCTGCCCCATAGGAAAAGCTGCCCATCCTCAGATGGCCCCAAGCCTGCAGTAATGTGGGCAAACAGCCCTGGCAGCGGCTGCCACGTTATCAGGCAGATGGGCTCTGGGCAACCACGTGGACTCACCGCAGGTGAGCAAACCAAGGAGCAGCGCAGCCTGCGAGGCTGTACTTGTGGCTGTGGGGACCCCAGAGGAGTGTTGAGGGGGTCCCTTCCTCTGCCAGCCATGGGACCTGGCAGCACGACCCGGCACCGACTGCTGGGGATTTTACGCTTTGTAAGATTTAACGTGCACTGAGGCAATTTCAACCATTCTGGGCGAGAGACAAAACCATTTTTGCGAATTGTTAAAAGCCTTATATGGGTTGAAGTTTGTAATTTCTGACTGTACCTGGCTACCCAGCACAATGAGGTAATACATCTCCTCACTAGGTCAGGCACGGTCCCACAAACCGTGGAGCAGTCCTGGCATCAGCACTCTTCCATATGCACCTAGGCAAGCCAGATGTTTGTGTTTTACAGCCTACAATAACAGACATGAGGCCCGCTGACTGCAGGCAACGGTACTCCAGCATCTCAGACCTGATTTGGGTTTTCCCTTCGGTAGAAATTCAAAGTGCTTGTGGCAGTTTTCTGTTGGCTTTTGAAGGCAAAAGCTTTTTCCCAAAGGATCAGTTGAACAAGCCAAAATACCTGTTCTGGCCTTCATCCCAGGACAGCCTTCCTAGCTCGCTGAAGCAAAAGGTTGAGTTTTGTTTTTTTTTTTCCCTTGGAAAAATTCAACAGAGGCAGTTAACCTCAGCCACATGTATCTACATTACTAAATATATTTTTACTACATTATTGAAGCCTGGTGGATTAGAAAGCCTGCTGCATAAATTACACATTGCAATTCTTTGCCAAAAGCTCAGAGGGAGACTAATTTTAACCAATCATCATCCAATCTCCTTCTTATGGGCTGTACTAATTTTCAAGGGATAAATTCACCACAGCACTCTGGGGTTTATTTTCTAGGCTTTCAAAAAAAAACCCCAAAAACAGAATTACATGATTACCTAATGCAGAAACACTTTCAACTCATTACTATTATGAAAAAGCAAATAAAAATCCCAAGTTTAACATGCCCAGAGTTGTTGCTTTGGGAAAAGGCTTGGTACTGGGGAAAGTGATGCAAGAAAACGCCCTTTGGGCTTTAGAGCATGACTCAGAAGCCACGAATTATTGCTCCCAATGCAAACCAACACCTGCTGCACCTTCCCTTTACACTGTGGACGCAGGTGAGACCGGCAACGAGCTCAGGATCACGCCAGTGAGCAGAGCTAGCCAGAGAAACCACAGCAAGGAAAAAGCCCGTCAAAAAATTGGGGGTTAATGAACTGTGTGTCGGCACCTCGAGACTCTCATTTCATTCCAATGAATGGTTACAAATGGAAATTAAAACCACCAGCAAAGCTAAAACCATGAAAGGAGGAAGAGATTTACACTCACCTGCATGGGGAGTTTTGAATCCCTCATTCCCTCAAGACAGACTCTTAACTCACCCAGCAGGAACTGTGGTTTGCCGGGATGTTTGCCCATACAGATTTTCCACACGATCACCCAGTACATATAATTCGTACTCCATGAGCTGTAGGTATTACCAGGGGTGGGACCCGCAAACAAAAAAGCAAAGGTGAACCCACATATTAACTAGCTTTTACGCCCTTCTGTTTTTAACATAAACTTGGAGAGCATACTTAATTCTTTTTCCATATTATACATACTCATGCACACCTGTGGGTTGTTTTTTTGACTCTTAGGAGCTGTTTTGTTATTTTTGTTTTAAGGTCTATGAGAAAGGTTTCAGGAAGCTGTTACTTTTTGAAGTTCTTCCCCAACTCACAAAAATGAAAAAAAAAAATAAAAAACAAAAGTCAGCTGCTGTGATCTCTTTTGGCAGCCTGTTCTGCCACAAACAGCCATTTTAGGATCCTCCATGACAAGGAGGAGGTTAGCAAGGCTTTAGGCTGTCTGCAAAAAAAAAGTACCTGTGAGCTGGAAACAAGTCTGAATTGCAAACTGAAGGTATTTTAGAGAGAAGATGCTTGATGAGTGGTTGTATAGCTGGAAAAAAATATTTCATCAACAGTTTTTCAGCTAAAATAATTCCCACCATGTGAAAGATACCTTTCTCTTTCTCTTTTTACCTGTGGAAAAACTGGGGAAAAAACCCTAATATGTAAGCTGAATTAAATCATATATATATATGAATTTTTGAATTAAACTGTTTGATCTGCCTGGTTTTTGAGGCTCAAGGAGCTGCAGTTTGAGGCATTAGTTCCCATTTTACTCCAATGCATTTTACCAACAAACGGTGGTCAGATCAATGCTGCATTTCACGTGAATTTTGATCATAGGTTAGCACAAGAAATGCAGGTCAGCGGGGGAGCAATGCTTATACAGAACTGAAGTGTGAGATTGAGGAATTGTAAATTTCACGAGGCACTGCAACAGCGGAGGGGACATAGGCTCATTTTGACCTGAGCTAGAACAAAGTATTCCTACTCTGTACAACATCCTATTCCAAAGTATTTTGATCAGCACCATAAAAATGAATCTGAATTAATGCTTTTCTTCACTTGCCATTCTGTGAATTAGAATTTCAGGCTTTTCACCCAAACTGGACATTTTTCTTTTGAAATAATCTTGGTTCTCCAACAAGCAGAGAGTTCACTTCTCCATGAGCTCTGATAAGGGCAGCTCATCTCTCTCTCCTTGGAAGAGATGGTAGGATGATGGACTCAGCGTGCAGCTGAGAAGCTGCTCTCCAGAGCTGCTGGAGACCCCAGTGTGTGTAATCTGAACTGGCAAATAATGAGACCTTTTTAGGAAAACGTACCTTTAATTCCTCTGGTCACATCACACACCAAACACCATCATGATATGACTGGCCTGCAAAGGGAATTTCCCTGTCTCAAGTTTCAAATCAGCTGAATTTCCAGGATTGTTCAGATCAGTCTTAAGAAGATGTTTCTTCCCCTCTTTTACTTCAATTTCAATATAAAGTAAGCACAGAAGCTTCCAGCCTGGAAGCACTTTAACAAGTGTACAGCATGCAATGGTCTGTTTGGGCCAACAGAATAATTGATTGGTGGGATAAGAAAACAACCTGACCTGCCACAGATGGCAGAACGGGAAGAAGGCTTTCTGATCTATTTCTTTTTGGGAGATCATGAGCAGGGACAACTCACAGAGATGTCTAGTCTACTTTCTGCAGAGCAGTAATAAAACGCCACAAACAAGTGCGATACAGGATTTCCTTATTAGCTGAGAAATTGAGGCAGAGGGCATATGACCTCACTGTTGATACCTACCATAAGTCTTTCAGGTTCCCTGTAGGTAAGAGTGAGAGGGAGAGACAGACATATCTCCCCAGGGTCAGCCAGTTTATCTAATTTACACTCCTGCTATAAATTCCCTTCTCAATAGAGGAAGCACCTCTGTCTTTCTCCATTAACAATGTTAAGGAGTCTAGTTCCTGACTTAGGAGCATAATCAGTGCCAGAAGTTTGGTGCTGTTAGTACTACCAGCTTGTCTTTTCTCTTTGTAGCGTCAGAGCTGTAGAGCAGGCTGTTCTCTGATCTTTCCTAATGGTTTCTGTCTACTTCCAAACAAAAGAAAAACACAGTTTGCATCTAGTTTGTGATGAGATACTAACATACTGGTACCAGATACGCATGCAGCAAACAATAGTTTTGCAATGAAAGACAAACTAAATATTAATAAACATCACAAAGTCTTCTTCATGGGGACCTACTCACAGAAAACAGCTTAGAGGACTGTGCAAGCTCAGGGGATCACTGGGAGTCATCACTGATACTATCCCCTAGCTGCGATAACGTGTAGCCGCTAGGACACTAAAGAACCAAAAATAAAGGGAACAGATAGGCTATATATATACGCGCAAATAAAGCAAAGGAAAACACCCCACCTTCTGCTGGTAGATTATCACCAGATGGTTGGCTGGCTAACAAGAGGTAGCCCGTCTCAAACAAGCAAGATATAATAAGAAGAGGCAAGGCTGTAATAGCTTTTATTAGGCCAGCATGCACATCTGCTGCAGTGGCTGAGCTTTTTGGGGTGCCTGTGTCCTTCTCCAGGTCTGATATAGAAACAGCAACTACCAGGCCAAGTATATGTGGGAACAACCAGTATGAATTGTGAGTATCACAGTTACACCTAGGCTGTCTCACTGTTTGCAGGACGCTTCCCAGTGAAAATGTTCAGCTGAGAACAAATAGTGAATTCAGGCCAGGTGGTTCCCCCGCCGCCACTCGCAGAGGTGCTGTCTGCCCCTGCCTGGGCAGCTGTTTTTAGAGAGGGACCGTGTCTATATCTGCAAAGACGGTAGGAAGCAGCAAGGCAGCAAGTAATTTCCAAGGCTAAAACAACAATAGAAGCCAAGTGGAAACGTATTCCATGAAACTTTTCTCCTTTGCGCTGCTTTCCTCCTAAGGAGAAACAAATGTTTTATCCTAACAAACACTATGAATTAAAAGCTTGGAAGTATTTTTATTGTTAAAATTTCCTATGTTAGAAAAACAGTTATTTTTTTTCTCCTAGTTTTAGCCTACCTAACCCAAAAATATTTAAACATAGGAGAAGAAAAAGAGAAAAGAAAAGAAGAAGAGGCTTTAAACTCTAGGAACATTTTTTCTGCAATGAACTCGGAGTGACTGAGGTTCGTAACAAAAGTTGAGCATGTAATATTTTCCACTGCTTACGGTTCCCTTCTGAACTTCCATTTTGTGGGAATACGCTTGGATCACTGCTGACCTGTCTCTGGAAAAGGCTCGCTGTGTATTTTGGCTTGGCTTCCTTCCATTTCTACTCCTCTAAGTCTGTTCCCCATTTCAACATCTCTTATTGCCACATTCCCAAACATGTTACACAACCCTAAAGAAGCAATTTATAGGAATATTAGTAATTCAGCTGTGACCAAACAAGCCCTTTTCCCTTCTAACAGATCATTCTCTCCTGGGAACCACAGTTATGTGGCTGTTTGCTCACTTGTTTACAACATTGCACTGGATGCGATATTTAAATAGGCAAAAGACTCAAAGCAGCGTAAACCTGTGAAAGCCAGTGCTCTGCAGCAGCTTTCAAAGCAAAACCTGGCTGGAAATATTCTGTGAAGACTTTTCCAAAAGAGCCTGGAAGAGTCTCACATGTGAATGTGTAACCTTCCTATAGCCAACAAAATTGTGCCAAATGCGGGTACAGAGAGATCCTGCTTTGATGTTTATAGCCTGAGGCAGCACCATCCCAATGAGACTTTGCGAGCACTCCGGGAATATAACCCATCACCAAGTACAGGGTGCTTTTGTAATACCAGCAGATACAAGGATATGAGGCTGCATAACTTACCCCAAAACTGGCATTACATATAAATGATAAGTAGCTCAAAGGCAGCCTCACCAAACGTACTGAAATTCCCAACTATTGCCTGATCCTGCAACCTCTGCTTCAACACTAATTCCTATGGGATACTCCTACAGGCTGTCAGTTTGCCATGTCAAAGACCTTAATTTTCAGTATTTTGTCAGAAGATTACATCAAGTTCAATGTTAACTTCTCTGGAAAAAGAGGACCCCCATTGTGCGAGCTTAAAACCCGAGCCATAATCAAGACCTTTTCATCTGCCTCTCTGCAGAACAAAAGCTTCCAATTCATAACATGAAGTGTATTTTACTGACCTTCATTTGTCTTTTTTACTCTGCTCCAAATGTTGCCACCCCGGCAGAAGAGCTTGCCAGGTGGAGTATCTACCTGCCACAGTTTACAGCCTGACATATTAGCATGAAATAAAATGACTGACTTCAAATTTAAGCACTCAGTACAATCTGCAGCTCATAATCACATTTATTTCTGGCTGTGCCTCCAGCACTGATAAAGACCTTTGGAAAAAGGTCTGTGGCGTTTGCTCAAGACATCTCCATGAATTCCACCTTCAAGTCAACCCAAAGGAAGACCTGTAGCTATGCTGTGCTCTACCATGATCATATTCATCCTCCATCATGCGGTCAGTATAACCTAACACCAAAATTAAGCGGAGAACCGTGATATGTGAAGCGGAGAAATGAGAAATCAATGTAGATAGACCCTCTGGATGCTGGTCAGGGAGCACAAGCAGAGCAGCAAGCATCTGAGGCAGCAGTCACAGCAGACGGCTGCCTGACACCCATCCAAAGGTAGAGCAGGTCTACTAAAAGCAACACACCCAGCCTTGTGTGTGAGCGCACAAGGAGATGGACTCACAGACGTGAAATGACATTTTTCCATGTAAGGCTACCCAAGCAACCCAACATAGTCTGCACTAGCTTCATTTCAAACAGACTTTATGCTTCTCTGCCTCAAAGCAGCGAGCTCTTCAATCTGCCAAACAATGACACCATATGTCACCACAGAAAGGTCTTAATCAGAAAGACTTACTCAGATATAGGCAAAAATGAATATCTCCAACACCGGTACCACACAATTACCAATAATATCCTCAGCCTGAGAATGTGGGTACAGAATAACACCCACATACCTGCGCCTGAAATGACAGATATCATCCTCACCATACGTTGCTCCCTTTTGGCATCCTAGTGGTATCACTGATGTCTTTTCTGGTTTCAGCTAGTGCCTACCTATAGGACAACGCAGTCAACATAATGGCACCAGCAGTGGGTCATCTAGCTGCTGGGTGACATGCAGTCAATACACAGCAACTGTCCAACTGATGTAACTGGCCATTTCACCTATCACTTTTCTCATCTGTTAGTAGTTTGTCTCTGGTTACATGCAGTTACTGCATATGTTTTGGTCAGGCATCACCAGGGATGTGTGTGTACAGATAGGACTTGGCATGATGCACCCTCAAGAGCTCTAGGGAGCTAATCCAGCCTGGACCAGGCAAAGCAGTTTGCTATCTTGCATTGCACCACTGGATCCATACACTTGAGCTTGTTTGGTCTGGCAGATAAAAGCTACTCTCTATCTGACATCTCTTTCAGAAGTAAAGCATCAAGAAAAAGTTATTTTTAACAGTCTTACTGGTAAAAGTGAGGAGTAATGATGAAGTACACGGCAGGGAGAGGAGCGAGGGGCAGGGTGAAGCAGAAATGTCATAAGCTGCTCCCCACAAAGCCACCAAATTGTGTAATACACCCCCAGCTTCTAAATGTCAGCACTAACGAGTAGGTTTTTGCCTGCCTCTCTGAGTTTTACGTTTCTTTCCAGGGCAGAACTGAAGGCTATGTAGGCAGTAACAAGAGAATGAGTAGGCAAACCAAGTGACAGATATTTGTCAAAAAAATTGGACAGAAAATTCCCACATCGTCTACAAGGATTTTAGTTGCTGTAGAATCACAAAAATAGCATTGGGCTATAAAGGCACTGTAAACCGATAACTTTCTGTCACTGTCCAAACTGGTGGAGGGGTAAACAGGAGAAAAATACAAGACAAAGGCCAGAGCCATAAGCTATTAGGAGCCTTTGGGACAGAAGAAAAATAGGTTTGAGCCCTCCTGTGTGAACTTTCTGGGAAATAATAAAGTTAATGAAAAACTGCCATGTCCAGACTCAATATAGAGATTTACTGATAGCTGTGCCAGCACAGTATGATCTGTCAATTTGCTGGCTCCCCTCAACAACAAATACTTGGACTTCCTTTATTGAGGACACTTTATCCATGTTCAGGCTGAAATACAGTACATCCTAATATGCCAGGACCTTATCAGATGTGCCATGGAGATACCAGGGATGAATTTGGGGACTTGTAACCCAAGTTTTCTCCTGTGGCAATTTTAACTTGTTGGTACTAAAGCGAAGTTCAGGGAAGATGCATCACCTGTTGTTTCTAAAGCACTTTGAAGATAGAATAATCTGAAACACAGCTTTTATAAGACCACCTGCACTGACTTTTACTAGGGCAAGGAGAGGCCAGAGCATCCCAGAGCTGAATGTCCCAAGCCAGAGGAAAGGACAAACCTGGGCTGGGATGAATGCTGAGGAAGAGACCCGGGGTGTCTGGTGTGCTGTTTCTACCACAATTACAAGAGAAGGAGGGTAGAGATGCCCCTAGCTCAGGGCAAGCACAGAACAAAAGAAAGGAGGGGAAGAAAATTTAATGCTTTTGTTAGGAGCAGATGTAGCCACAACAGGACACAGCTAAGACAGAATGGTTCAGACTCTGTGTTTGCTTTTATCCCCATCTGGCCTTCATGTCCACCTAAATCTTCTTGCCATTGCAGCACCCGGTCTGCTGGCCTGAGTCCCCTGGTGCACACTGCAATGGGAGTGGGGGTCTTCCGACCCCACAGGGCCCACAGCTGCCATCACCACATAGGAACGTCCTTTGAGGTGGTGGCAATGTGGTGGGGGTAACATGGGACCAGCTCAGGGCTGCTCCCCAATTCTTTAACAGTGGGCCTCTTCTCCCACTGTGCAAGCCAAAACCCTTCCTCTCTTCCAAATTACCATTCGTCTCTCAAAGCAAAGGTAATGAATCAGAATAAAATCATACACAGCATGGGGAGGCACTGGAGGGAATGACCACAGCCAGTGGCACAGTGCTAGTGCCCTCGGGGCCATGACAGTCCCAGCCCTTGCCTTGAACACAAGACCACAATGGCAAACAGTGCTGGCAGGTGTTACTTCATTACGCTGATTGCTGCTTTGTTTTTCACCCCACAATTGGAAATGAAAGCAACTTTTAATCAAGAAGAGGAAGAAATGCTGAGAAACGGGCAGGATTTTTTGTTGTGGCTTTAGTGAGGGTGATGGCACAGAAAGGGTGTTTGCAGCATTTTGTTCTGCTCCAAGACACTTCCCACATAATTAGCCCTCTTGCCACTGTGAAACTATTCAATATATACCTTCCCTAGTGAGCAGTCCCATCTAACCACGGCAGTCAAGTAGCAAATAACACTTTGATTGTCCATGCTTGTATTTTCCATCCTCAGCAGAGCAGATATTTTATTTCCATTAGATTTTCCAACCACTCTTCTCCCATTCATGACAGACATAAAAGAGAATAGTTAACTCACACCTTTCCTGAGGCCACCTCATTTCAAAGCCTACTATCCAGATGCTCAGGAAACTTTCTCTGTTCCTCTGGAAAGTGAGGGAGAAAAAGCATCAAACGAACAATTCTATTTACTGTGCCATCTATGAGTTTGTGATACCAATAACACAATTTTGTCCCCAAATCCTCAGTTGTTGTTCTTGAAATGATTGACTTAAATGTGAGTACTCCTACTCAATGGTTTCTTTCCTTCCAACTAAATTCATAGGTTTGAGCTAGGTAGGTTTGTTTTTCCTCCAAATACTCAATATCCTTAAGCAGTGACTAAAGACAAGAAGATTGCTGCTTTTCAAAGAAGCCAGTCCTGAGAGTTCCCATCTCTTCTCCTTTAAGTGCATTAATAGGAATGGGAGAAAGGCGGAAGGTTCTCCCAAAACATACGGATCATACAAAGCTGCAACAACAGGCTCTGACCCTCACAGGCCCAGGGAATGAATGCATCTGTTTACTTCTGCAGGGCACTGAACTCAGATAAGTGAAGAACATTGGATTTACGCTACCATTGAATCTCTGTCACACCAGCCTTCCCTCATCACTGTCCAGGATCAAGAAAAATATTGTAGAACTGAAAAAACAAAAGTATCTTAATTTGGCTTTGCACTTCTTTTTTTTTTGGCCTATGTGACACCTGCTTTAATCTGGATTTTAACTTCCTCTAAGAAAACATTTCAAACTCATTGCAATTATCCACACTAAAAAAAAAAACAAAAACCAAAACAATAACAAAACCAAACCCAACAAAAAAAACCCCAAACCCAATAACAAGAAACAAAGACAAAACAACCCAGGGAAGGCAGAGTGAACTTCTTGTTGTCATTTATGCCTATGGAAATTTAGTGGACATAGGGCCATTTCCTAACTAATTGTTTTTCACATTGTCTGCTTATGGCAGAGAAAGGGAACCAGACAACAACAGTGAGCATTTTGTTAACAATTTTCCCTAAGAACTTCCTCGGTTATCCAGTCCAAGTACTGCCTATATGAAGAAATTGTTAGTTTCTCAATAACATCTTATCTACATCTTTGTAGTTACATCTTCCTCTGGCATTTAGACTCTACAGTATATTTGCTGTTTGAAAAAGATTATGGCAATTATCCAAACCTGTGCAAGCTAGAATTTTATTCTGAAATGGATTAATAATTGCCAGTTTGTTTTTCAGCAAGTGAGAAGTTGGAGAGCTTTGTGCCATATCACAAGGGCACCAGAAACTGAAGAATTGGAGAGTCAGGAAACACAAATGGAGAAAAATTTTGTCTCAGTATAATAGCTGAAGTTAATAGCTGATAGCAAGGTTAACACTATGGGGATTACAAAACTCACATTGCAGGAAAGCAAGAAAATAAAAAAGGCATTGTTTTTATCCAACTTTTCCCCCTTCCCCTGTTTATGAATATAAGATGACAGTATTTCTCTCAGCTGGGCTAACAGAGCTCCAAATGAAGCCTACTTCCTTTTCCTCTAAATGATATTGTTCATTTTCCTTTACTTCAGGTTGCCGAGCTCAGTCTCACACTGAGCACAAGTAGCTCAAGAGTTGTCTGAGGATCACTAGAGGAGGGGAAGATTGAAGCTTTATAGACGCAGCATTCAAAAAATGTACCAGTAGCTAAGAATTAGCATTGCTATCCTGTGCTGCTTGCGTTACCTACTCACAGTCTCACAGCGCTGTACAATATGACCAGGTTTGCATAATGGGAAACTGGGACACTACTGATTTAAACTTAATTCACATCCAGATGCAGCACGTTATTGTTTTTATCACCTGTGTCTCAGGGGAGCTGTTGAATCAAATGGGCACTTTCCTTACACGGGGGAAAAAAAAAAAAACCATGGGTTAAAAAGGTAAAAATAGCTATATTATGCCAGAGTGCTGTATCCTCCAGCTCAGTATCCTTTCTTAGACAGGGACCAGTCAGAGATGCTGAAGTCAGACTATGAGAACAGACTAAGCGCACAGTGATGCTTTGCCAGAATGCACTCCCAGCACTCAGCAGCTTTAGGACTTCTCAAACCAGAAGCGTATGCTTGTGTATCCTAGCTGCTCGTGAAATTTTTCTTCTATGGACTTGCCTGGTTGCTTTTTGAACTTGGGTAGAGTTTTGGTCCCCGCAGCGCTCTGTGGCAAAAGCTGCCAGAGCTTAACTATGGATAATGGAAGAAAATTCCTCTGCCTATTCTGAACTTTTGAACCTGATATTTCACTTGGCATCATGCAACAGAAAAAGTAGAGAAAATAGTGAATGACTGTTCCCAGTCTAACTTCTCTGCTACTCTTTATTTGATCGATCTCTCTCATATATCTCTCTCCATATAATTTCTTTTCCATGCTGAAGAGCTGTAATCTATTTAATCATGCCTTGAAAGCAAGCCATTCTCTATCTTTGATCATCATTGCCTTCCTTCTTAGTATGTTTTCTCCTTAGTCTTCCTTTTTGAGAATGGAGGATTCATGAGGTGGGCACACCATCGTCTCTTACAGTGTTTCCTGTTTTTCTCCTCTTTTCCCTTCCTAACACCATCTAATACGCTTTTTGCCTCTTTGACCCTCACTGAGCACTCAACTGACATTTTCACAGAACTGTTCAAAAGGACTCCAAGATCTTCTGTGATTACTAATAGTTACTTCACAGCTTGCATGTGAAATTAAGACTGTTCTCCAAAGCACACACTTTGCTTTTATCAACAATAAGTGTCAGATGGCATTTTATCACCTAGTTATGAAATAAAATCTTTCTACACCATTTTGAAGTAAGCTCTGTTTGTCCTCTGAAACTTCCTTTCACGATTCTGTATCCCCCTTTGCCAGATCACTCATGAACAATTTGGGCAGCTGTCTCCAGTATTGATCTCCAGGAGACTCCAGTGATCTCCGTCCCTGTGAAAACTCATTATCTATCCCTACAGATTGAGTGAGATTCAGTGTGTAAAGAAAAACATCTCATTTAATTTTGTGCGCGGCATAGTCTGTATGGTGCCGACAAGCACGTTTCCCTTAAATCCCAGGTCACGTAGGTCAGCTTTGTGCAGATGTCTTGGATATTGCAGAGCATCCCAGATGGCACAAAGTGCCTATTTTTAGGCCACTGAATCCAACCCTTTGTTTCCTGTTTCTTAACAAGTTACACACTCATATAAGGACAATCACATTGTTTAGTAGTTTTGTTCCTTTTCAAGTGTTTAGCAAAAGCTGTTTTGGAAATCCAGACCTACCATAAAAACTTTTCACACATGTTAGTAACTACTCTAGAAAAAAATTCTAATTAATTTGCAAGGGATGAGGTCCTTCCAGAATAGCAATGATGACTCTTTCCTACCATACCTTATTTGGTTATGTGTCTCCCAATGTGACTACTTTTTACTACACTTCCTACAGTTTTTCTGACACAAGCATCATTAGTGGCCACTAATTCCCAGATCCTCCTGAAAATACATTTTATAGACTGAAGACACCTTTGCCACTTTTTAATCACTCTGGTACTGAGACAGTTTTAGGTGCTGTATTATAGACTGAAACAGTTCTACTTCTGCACACCATATGTTGATGCAAAGACCTTCAACAAATCCAAGCATTGGTTCAGCATAAATTAATATGTAATCCACGTGCTATGGCAGCCCTTGGCAAAAATGAGAGAGGACAGTCATTTAATTCTTGGTCTATGGCCTTTTTGTGTCTAAAAGCTATAGCCATACCAGCAACCCCTCCTAGGGTAAGCACAATTAACAGTTGGCCAAAAAAGTTCTTCTGTCCATGTGCTTTGTATCTAGTCCTTAAGCAAACAGTAGCAAATGGATTTTCTGGCCAGCATTTGCACTGGGACTATACTGCTATTGCCACATCAGCAAAAGGCTCTCACTCCTTACTGACATTTCTACGCCAGCAAAACTTTTAAAGCGTAGGCTGGGCCTACACTTTAGTACTTTCCCATGGCTGCCCCAAGGGCCACAGCAAAATACCAGCTCTCCACAGCTCTGTGGCCCTGCCCTCAGTTTCAGTCTTCTTCCAGCATCTTTCCCTCTACCTGTGCTTTCAGAGGAAACCAGCACCAGCTGCTTTAACATCTGTCTCCCACTGTGCCCACACAGGACACATGCCACCAGCAAATCAGGGAAAGACAGTGGGTATGGATCATATATCTGGATTTTCACTGGTGAGAGGTGAAAGCTTCTCAGGGATGTTTAAGCCATGAGTTATCACCATCATTAAGAATTCAAATCTTCCTGTGAATTCAAAATGTGAATAACTGTTTGAATTAATTAAACAATGTCTCCTTTTGTATAATGAGTAGTAAAAAAAATAGATTGTATCTAAGTGCATATACTGTCATATAAAGCTGTTTTAGAGGAATCATTGCTCTTGTCCACAAGGGAATCTATTTACACATGGGATTTACTCCTTTATAGGGATCTTATTTCTCTGTAACATCAGATGCAAAATCTGCCTATTCTGTACTTCTGAAGAGATTTATTCATAGCCGCTCTTCTGGTAAGATACTTGAATCTTGTGGTAATATGTAGACGAGGCCAGTTTCTGGCTAAAACTAATGTGTTGCTGGAGATTATTCCTATCCTTAGCCAGTATCATATCACATAAATGCATTAGGACATTTTCCTGGACTACGATGTCTTTATACATGCTGGAACAACTGCAGAATAAATAAATGGAAAGGCATTCCCTGTGGCTGACCTGTGATTTGGAGTTCTCTCTCAATTCCTTGAGCTGCAGTGTACAAAAATAAGTCAAAGCATCAAAAATATAGAACTGTCGCTTCCTCTTATGTTCATCTTATGGCTACTTATCTGAAAGGAATACAGTGTTTAACATGCCTTCACAAACACCTATGCATCAATACATGGGGACTGTGGTGGTTTAACCCAGCAAACAGCTAAACACCATGCAGCCACTTGCTCACTTCCTCCCCTGCCATGGGATGGGGGAGAGAATCAGGGAAAAAAAAAAAAGTAAAATTCACGGGCTGAGATGAAAACAATTTAATAGGACAGCGAAGGGAAAAGAAGTAATAAAACAATATACAAAACAAGTACAATGCAATTGCTCACCACTCTCTGATCAATGCCCAACCCATTCCCAAACAGCGATCACTGCCCACCAGCCAACTCCCCCAGTTTATATACTGAGCATGATGTCATATGCTGTGGAATATTTCTTTGGCCAGTTTGGGTCAGTTGTCCTTGCTGTGCTCCCTCATAGCTTCTTATGCACCCCCTCACTGCCAGAGCATGGGAAGCTGAAAAGTTCTTGACTTAGTATAAGCATTACGTAGCAACAACTGAAAACATCAATGTATTATCAACATTATTCTCGTCCTAAATCCAAAGCACAGCACTATACCAGCTACCAGGAAGAAAATTAAGTCTATCCTAGCCAAAATCAGGACAGTCCTCCATTCTGTATTTCATAGTTATGTTGCACAGGTCTCCATCAGGTTTAATGCTATTTTCAGCTTCCAGCCTTCATCACTTGCCTTCTTCCTTCTCCACCTTCCCCAAAAGAAGGAAAATCTAAGAGGAAAGTCAAGCCGTGCTGAGTATTCAGTAGGCTCCTGTGGCTCATCTCTGCCTGAAAGATTGCAGTGCACAGGGACTAGTTCTGGATACTTCACACCAGACCACAACACTGTGAGAGAGAGAATGCTACAAAACACCATGTTTAATGCAATGGCCTACTTTGGTCCTTCAGAGTTGCTGGGATCAGGGTTACTTCTGTGCTATGCAAAGTGCAAGCAGCAGGGAGGTTGGGAAGATTAAGAGAGATCAGACCTAATTTTGACTACAAAGCATGGGAAGACTTCAGAATTGGATTGATGAAGAGAAGGCTACCCAGCCCTCCTGAGAGGGTAGCAAGTTTACAAGACCCTTTGCGTCTTACTCTGCTCCTGCAGCACATTTTCAGGGGTACACACAATCTCCAAAGGTGCATCCAGAGACCAAGGCATGAAGCAGGTGGCCAACATCAAGTGAGTAGACAGCAGCTCCAGAGGGCTACACAGCTGCTTCCCCGGAGCACCGCAGCATGGGATGCAGCATGGGGCTACTGCGATGACTCCAGATGCCCAATGAGGAACCGGCTCACTTGACAAATATTGCAATTTTGGCAGGAGCATATGGTGCTTCAGGTATTACCTGCACTCTTATTCCCCCTCAGGATTTCAAAAGTCTTTAAGAGAATAATTTTCACCTTGGGAACACTGTAGAAATATTGGGCTATAGTGGCTGGAGTGAAGCATTAGTTTAAGAACATGAAATCAGAGGCATTTTTGAGAATGGATATGGTTGACAGTATGCTATGATAGGTTAAAAAAACCCAAACAGCTATGACAAGTAAATATCTCTGGGGGAAGGGTTGAGGATGGGGCAGGAGATTCCAGCTAGGTGGATGCTTTAGACCAAATATCAAGAAGAAACCTGAAGATATTTCAGGTCTGTTTCAATATGCAGAGCTGGAGTTAAGAGTCTATATAACAGATGGCAGTTTCTGAGTCACTAAACATTATTATTTGGCAACAAACTTACGCACTCTCAACCATTTCTCAAGGGATTCCTGTCACAAACTGCTGTGAAAGTGATGTGTATTCAGTAACATTCAATTGCAGAGTTTCTAAACCAACAAACAGAACTCCATATAACTGTAGACACAGATATATATTTAAATAAAAGATCTAAAATAAACTTGGCATACATCAGCCTCAGTCAGAGAAACCAACACGGGAGTCCAGAGGCCCACCATTTTCTGCGTATTTCTGGATTACTTATGCTTGCACTTCACTATCTCCTAACAGATCAAATAATTATTCTTTTTAGGTAGATTTTTATGAAATTCCAGTAAATATGACAGGGGAATTAAATCCTAACACCATTGTCTGGTACTGAAAGCAACTGTCTCTAAGATATCTTAAAAAAAAACAACACAAACCACAAAACCAAAACCCTATTTACAGGTTGATTCCAACAATGCTACTATAAGTATTATACTTCCCACTCAACAAGCAGATACAGGCTCAGAAGACCAGACACACAAAAGGATTCAGGTACCCAAATGCTTCCCGATTTAATTTAGTCCAAGTTTGTTGAGATTTGGGTACCAAAATGCTTTATAGGATCTGGCCCTGTGTATCTTTGCAAGGCTATTGGAGGCATTAATCTCAGGGATAGGATTAAGCAGTCCCAGTTCCAGTCTCATCATCAGTTTATTAGGCTATGAGTTCTCAATTGCATCAAAAGAGTTAATAAAAATAGCACATGACCTTTCTGTCATAAGGCTTTTTATCACAGCAGCTTCCCAGAGAGTCACAGCATCTACTCTGCAGAGCTAATAATAGACAACATTCCTACATGGACATAATTCATGGAGCTGCATGCACAAGTCATTCACCAAAACCTCATTAAGCACCAAATGAATCATGTTCTCAATAACAACAAACAAGCTGCACACACTGCACAGTGAAATTTTCAATACAAGCTATCTGCATAACAGCTACATAACTTAAACCCAAAAGGAGAGAGAAATGGTAGAGGATAGGCAATAACCAAATGATTGCGTATCGCATCTTGGGCAATGAAGTTGCTATTTTTGCCTCTGTGGTAACTCCTTCTGCCTGTTATGCATTTTGTTCCTATCCTGTAAGGACTGTTGACTAGGAAGAGAAGGAAAACTATGAATGACAAAACCAGAAATTATTCACAAGAGATCAGTATGGTCTACTTAAATCTGGGAAGAGGAAATACAGAAAAGGGGAAAAGATGGCTTCACTTAAAGCAAAACAAACCTTCAGAGATATCTAGAACAGCTCATAATAGAAACCAAAGTCTGCAATCACCTTTTGTAAACAACGCCATTGCTTGTAGGCACATATGTATCTAGAAAGCGATGACTCCTTTTAGTGTTGCCCTTTAAATTGTCATTTTTGGCACAAACTTGCATTTTTGAAAAACAGAACCAAGGCATCATGTTACATAGAAGACAGACATCATGTTCTGAACTGGAAAAATACTCTCCCTTTCCTCCGGGTTTTGTCTATCAAAACAGGGCGACATAGCTTTGCAACCTTGATGTTGTACACTGACATCAAGGTGACTTCTGTGATATACTGTTCACCGTGCTAGGTACAATAATGAACCTACTCCATCAGTACAGCTGGTAGGAGCAGTTTGGGAAAGGAAACAGTTAAAAATCGCTGACCTAAGCTACAGTCATAAATAAAGAGAAGACAACCCTTGTGGATAACTAGCATATAGAAACATTTTGGGTTTTGCTTTTAAAGTTCATGTTTTCCTCTACTGTTTGCTTTATGCATAGTACATTTTTATTTTGATCTGGTGATGATTCACAGGCAGAAAAAAAAATATGGCCAATTCGAGAAACAATAAATCTATTATACAGGTAGCATCACAGTCTAATCTCCATCACATCTCATGGAGTGAGATCCTGTCCCTTCTGAAATGCACAGGAGTCTGTCATTGATTTCGGTAGGGACAGGATTTCAGCCATCAGGTGAAGGTATTTCTAAATGGTAAAATGAGGCAGCCAGCACAAAAACATACCAGTTAATGTCAAATGATGGTTAGACAGAAGAATTTTATGTTCATATAGTTTTGCTGTTTGAGGGGCTTGCAGTGAAGGCACATGAAACACATTTCCAAAGTCAAGCTTTATGAGCTCTCCTTCTGTACCTAGGTAGGTAAGCACAATTTGTGATCTCTGCTCCTCCTGTAATGTTTATAACATGTCCCTGATTAGCAAAATGTCCAACAAAATGTCCAACAACTCTAGAGATGTCAAATGTTTTCTGACTTGTCTTTGTAGAGAAGCAGACAGCAACAGACATGAGATAGTCTCTAAGGATTTAATCTTGCCAAGCTTTCTCCTCCTCTGTACTTTCCTCAAGTATTACTCAAGTAGTGATGTCCATGCATTTCTACCGGTATCTTACCTTGCTCCTCAGCTTTGGCTAGAAGGAATATCAGCAATAATTCTGCTTGTAGTGACCTCAATACTTACTGTCTTTTTTTTTTCCAGCAAGTAGGAAGCAAAACAAAATATTGACTCACAGGCTAAAATAGATTCCTAAGTCCAAAGAAACCTTTGAAAGGTATGGGTGTTGTCCTCACATAAGACTGACTGTGTAATCTTTAGCACATTCTTTTGCCAAGTAATATGTTCCATCTCACTTTAAGAGAGAAGCAGCATAAAACCACCTCACCTTTTTTCATGACTACACATTTTTACAGTTGTTCTGTTGCTGCTTCAAATGTTGTAAAATGCACCAGTTCAGTCAAGTGCTGCTTCAGTCTGCATGAAAACAGGCATGAGAAATTCAATGCCTTTCTAGTTTCTTTCCCTTCCAAACTCCCATCAGCCATCATTCCATCTCTTCACAAACAGCATCCAGATGTTAACAAACATCTCAAACTTACTGTTTTTCAATGGCACAACCTTTTACTATTCAGCTTTTTCTATCATTTATTTTGTCTACCCCGCAGCCTTTGTTGTTTGCTCATATTTCCAGCTCACCACAAAATATGCTGTATGAGTGTCAACAGAATTCCTTTAATATGAACCAAAACAACATTATTTGCTTCAAATCCAGGGAAATAGAACCTGCATTTAAATTTATGCTCATTGGAGCTTTCACTAATATTTTTCTGGCTAGGACTTTAATGCAGAGCATCACTGAGTGTTCCAGTTGGAATTCAAAAGTGAACTTTTATTTTCAGAGTTCACAATAACAAAGAGATTGAGGATCTTATATATATTTTTAATGTGCTTCATTCAGTAGAAAATAGGTCCCCAGGTCATGAACTAGGGATTATAAATCAATGCAGGTCTAATAAGGCTGACAAGTGACAGAAATAGAATATGCAGCACCTTGCACAGGCTTTGCAGCATCACTGAACACATTAATGCCTCTACATTTAAAAAAAAACTTCTGACAAATTTATGGGCATGCTGATCTTGACTAGAGAAAGGGATTTTAATAGCTATATGGGAAATATGAAAATATATTATAATGCGTTTGCCACAGTTCCCATAACTGTGTGTAAACAGTTGTTTTCAACCTGAGTTCAGTGGACTCTGGAGGCTAGCAGAATACTCCTAAGAGGTCTGTTTAAAGTAAGGAATAAAACCAAGCACATGATTTCTGGGTTTAATTCTGCTAGGCAGTCACCCCCATCTCTACTGATCAAAAGTGCTTGAAATGACTGGTACCACTAAAGGAGAATGAATTAGATTACTTCCTCCATGGACCTGACAACAATGAAAACTGGCAAAGAGTATTGCTAAAAAGTAGCGGCCTATTTCCAGACTCTTTGGACCAAGGCTGGAACAAGGAGGTGCTGCCCCAACACTGTATTATTCTCTCAGGAATGCTCCTGCAGGGAACCTGAAAGACTCCAGGTTCTTAAAAAAGGTTGACAGCAAGTCTGAGGAACCACAGAGTTTCTCAGGCAATCTGAAAACTGCAGATATCAGAGACATTGCACCTTCAAAAACCAGCTGAGGAACTGAGATGTGGTGCAAGTCTGAGCCAGACTTCTGTTAACTGAATCATGACTCTCCTGCTGTGTACCCTGTCCTGCCGAGATGAGGATAATCTTGCTCACTGTTGAAAAGCTCACTTGCCTGGCTGCTCTTTGGGCCACAGCACTGAGGTTTGCTATGAAGGGTTAAACCCTTGTCCCCAGTTAATATTGTTTAATGAAACTAATGGGTATGCTGGGCTCACCAGCCCAAGCTGAAGAGCAGAGAAGAGCCAAGAACTCACCCCATTTCAAAGCCATGACAAGGGCTGGCAGCATCGAGGTGATCAGGGAAACGTGGAGCAGACAGGCTGCGGACAGCCATTGCTCTCCTGGCACGTGGAGCCATGACAACGTGCAAACACATTCAGATCTTCCCTCTGGGAATTTGCTGCCAGAGGATGTACTATTTGCTAACACCGAGGGTCAGAAAGTATCCAGCAGTCTCTAGACCTCCCTGGTGGGACTGCAAAAGGGACTGAATCAGACCTAACACTAACCAAAATCCATTCAAATTAACGTTTTTAAGTTCTTGTTAAACTCATACCAGCCTTCTAAAAGTGTTTCTGCTAATCAGAGTAACAGCTCAGCTATCACCAATGTCTCCAGATAGGCACCTGCCGAGGAAGCCTGCAATGCTGTGTTGCATCTTATATCATTATAGCCTATGTCCTCAGTATCCACGGGGCTCTCCAGTGGGTGCAGCACCAGCACCCGGCTGCCCACAGGGATGCTTGGTGCTGCTCAAGGTCCCGCCTGGCATCTGCTCCATATGAGGACTCTTGTGCTGTGTGCTATCACTGGCTGCTTTCCCTTCTGCAATGGTCCGTCTTCCAACTCAAACGGGTTTAAACTGGCTTGGGGTTACCAAAGTGGTTAAGGGCCCACCAGTAGTCTGCATGGGAGCAGAATCAGAACAAATTCAGCCAGAGCAAAGTGTAAAAAGAAAAAGTGCAGCTTTCTGGTTTTACTTCTCCAAGCACTTTGCAAATGAAAGTGAGAAAAATTTAAAGAAATGGAATTACATAGAAAATTAGAATTACCATTACTGCCAGCCTGTAGAGTCTCCTATTTGAGACCCATGGACTAGATTTTGCATCAACACAGCCCCTGACTTAAACAAGCTCCAATCCAAACAAACAAGAGAGGAAGGGAAGAAAGAAAAATAGGGCAAAGAAAGCTACATCACAGTAGTGACGGTGTTGTCTTTGAGCACAAGCCCTGTGCTCTGCTCCAGAGCCGCAAGGCAGGTGAAGGAAAATCCACAGAAAATGTCTTGGTTACCGTCCTCTGCTCATGCCACAGTTTCAGGACCGCTAATTGTTTCCCTAAGAGAGCATCTCACTTTCCCCAGCAGCTTAGATTATTTTTCCCCCCTCCTATCTAGACAAAAACTTATCAGGAACATGAAATGAGATTGAAACTCATATTCAGTAGATGCTCTGTTATGACAGGCTAAACAAAAGTCAGTTGTGAGTAGAGGATCATTATGTGAAAAGCCTCTGTTATTTAGGTTTGGTTTTAAATAATCTGTGGTCTGCAGCTGAATATTTGTTCAAGGAAATAATGGGTATAAAGTGATCACTGACCGTACACAGCAAAGGACCAGATGCTATTGGGTTACACTTCCCTGGACAGGCAACACGAAAACTTAAAACACTATAAAAATGCAACAAGTTAAAAACAACTCCAGGCTGTAACAGTGCAGTCATCGCTTATATTCCTACCCCCATTTGTGTAACACTGTTTACTACTTTTTCTCCCCAGGAGTAAGATTTCAAATAATTGACCTCTCACTTGGAGTCTCAAAACTCTGTTCTTTTCAGGTCTTTGTAGAAAAGAATCAGACTTGATTCTGTTCATTTCCTTTCCAATTATAAGGTCTTCTGCAAACTTGATCATTTATACCCAAGAAATAGCTCCAAAGGAACCCCTAGGAGGAAAAATGTTGAGACATTATTAGCAATGCCTGTAAAAATATTCATGGGCAAGTTCCACATTTTACTTCAGCTAAGAGGAAACATTAAGCTTTTTTTGTCAAATTAGCATTGGAAATAACTTTGATGTCCCAAGGGAAGGTCCTGGCTACCTATATATATTGTGTGTTTGTGAGATGGCTTCTACAATGAGAAGCAAGGAGGTCCGTTAGAGGATTCCTAAAATATTTTGAGGTATCTATTCAGTTTCTAACCATTACAGGAAGCATCGTTGTTTTGATGACCCAGGTACGTTACACTGCATTACAGCTGTAGCATTATATCACAGTTTAAGAACTTCTTTCATATGGTGCACTTAGGACCAATTAAATGCAACCCCAGGAATGGATTTGAATCCATCCAATTGGATGGATCAACCTGTTCCACTGCACCATCAGTTCAGTCCATTTTGGTGCAAGGCTTAATTGAAATACCACGTTAAAATAAACTCAGATGCAAAATATTAAGATAATTAGTTGCTGTGATGACTCAACACTAAACATTTCCCAATACTACATGCCACACATGTTCATGCCTAACATTTTCTTGTTCAGGGTGGAAGGAGAGTGGATGGTCTCCATATCATGCAGAGGTCTCTACAGAGGGTGCTCCACAACAGCCCACCCACTCAATTATGAGAAAAGTTTTAAAGATATAGCAAATCTGGCATAACATCAGGTTAAAATTCAGGATTACAGTCACATCAGGACTAACTAATTCCAAAAGCCATACAAGAATTTGGTACAAAAAGCTAGAAATTCAATACTCATTTCATGAAATTCCGCCACCTAGAATGAACACAAATAGAAAATGAAGTCACTTAGATTGGAAAGTTCATATATTTTTTTAAAAACTCACCCTGATTTGATCAGTTTGGTGTTGGCCTATTTACCAGAACATGTTTGCCAGGAAATTTCAAGCCAGCGCAGTCAGGAGAAGACTGTTTACTTAGCTTCTTCACAGAGTTACGCTTACACACAGCTAAGGTAGGCTTGATGCTGAGATACTGGTTCAATCACTTATTAAAAAAAAAAAAAAAGACATATTTCTCTAGATCTTTAGAGGTGACACTTGATATAGCTCCTTCAGCTGCATTTTGACCCCCATTTCAACCCCTCCTGGTCCCATCTTTTTGGTGCTTGCTGAGCACTGGTCGAATCTTGTTTATGGGAGAAGTAGTATTCTGCACCAGCAGGAAAAGTGGCTTTTCAATAAATCAGTAGTTGGCCTGCTGTGTTCTGCATGTGAAATTGTTAAGCCAGTTCTTTCCCCATTCTGTATTAACTATTTTATATAAATGATTTATGAGGGTTTTTTTTTTTTTTAAAGAATATGTAGTAAATTCTACAAAGGATCGTCTAAAATATTTATGAGGCTTAGATAAAATACACCTGCCTCATGGATGCATTACCTACCAAGTCTTGCCTCAGATGGACTGGATTTATTTATTTTGGCTCTGTTTTCATAAAGTTTTCCAACCTTTCTCACTCTTTCAAGTCACATAATCATCTAACCAAGGAAGTTAAGAAACTAATGTCAATGAAGTCTATTCAATGCTGTCATTTTTAGTAAATTTACCCCTCCAGATATTCATAGATCACAAATCTTGATTATACCTAACTCACTGTACTAAAGGTTTTGGAGGGGATTACTAAGACAGTAAAGAGCACATATCAAAGAGGAAAAAAAAATGTTTTCTTCTTGCTTGCACTGAAAGAAAAAACCCAGCACTTAAAATAGACCCAAATTTATTTAATTTGATGTCTTCTCTTTGTAAAAAGGCCAATATTAAATAAATAAACAAAATACATCATTGAGTGCATGCATAAGGATACCATGAGACAATGACATAAATGAGTGAGTTTTGCCAGGCCCAAGTTTCATCTCTGCATATCACTGCTCCCAAAGGGGAGCAAACTGTGCAGTTATCATTCCATTATTCTGATGCATTGCTTTTGCTCCTTCTAGAAAGTAAAAAACTAGAAGCTTCATCAATTGAAAACAGTTTTGTTCATAAAAATGATCATTTGGTTTGTCCACTTCATCTTAGAACGAAGAGCTTCCATTAGCCAAGCGTTTATCAGCACTTCTTGATGAACTGATCTGTTAGGACCAATGTCTTTGATATCCTTTTGTTATGATTTGAATCAGTGAAGTGAACATCTTTTAACCTTATTTGTTTTCAGTAAAGAAAAGCCTTATATGCATCACTGCATTAGAGCAACAACAAAAGTGTCCAAGAAGCATGGTTTTAAGAATGCGATCATTATCTTTTTCACTGTAACACTTGGTGATTTATCTATTCAAAAAAATAGTATTCCGTGACTAACATAATAATTGCATAATGATAGTAAATAAAAATAAATTAAAGCTTTCTAACAATGTTTTTGGAATAGACTCTGAAAAGGCTGTTAATGAGTGACCTGCAATTTATGAAGAGCTGGGGGAGTAAACTCACACTAGCTGTTGGTCTTGGGAGATGGAAGGATAAGAGAGACAAAAGACAGCTTTGAACAATCAATACCTGCCCTACCGATGGCTGCACAGAGTCACAAACACACTGATGGCATGGACAACAACAGCGGGAAGGAGACAGAAATGCTGCTGAGCCAGTTGTAGCCCAGCAGTGTCCAACCCTCTCTAGCCCAGCAGGCTACCTGGTTTATTCTGGCGGAGGGCCGGGCAATCAGCCCACTTCACGGCCATCACTTCCCATACACACCAATGAATCCAATGGCATTAGGAAAGAGAGAATGGCTTCAGGCGGTTCACAGGTCAGAAATCTTCATGGACCATTTATAGACCGCTTGATCTGAGTGATCATCCTTTTTATGGAAGAATGAAACCCTCTGTGTACTAGCTGCCTGCTCTTGAGTTTTAAACTTATAAACAGACTTCAACTTATAAACACTCTCTACATACTAATTCTGGGAAAGGTTTTTGGAACATCAGTCTGCAGTTAGGGTGGAAGAAGTACAGATGAGTCATAATTTTATTAGTTGCATAAACTTTCATTTCTATTAAATTGTTTTCTGAACATGCATTTCATTTTTTTTATTTTTTTTTTAGTTGCTGATGTTGATTTGGCATTTTTTGTCTACACCAGAATAACAGTGGTTGCTATTTTTGTGGTAAGTTTTGTTTTCATATTTTTGGTAACAACAAAAAACCCACTGTTTTCCCGGCCCTAATCAGCCCAATTTATCATAATTCCAGAGCTGAAAAATTGTGGCTTATCTATGGGTACAGTTAAGCATATGCTTTTCAGTTAAGCATAATATTCATCCTGCCTCTCAGCTGGATTTCACTTACAATATACACCATCTAAATCCAGAACAGCTCCTTGTAATCATGATAATTCAGGAAAGGACCATAAAAATACCACCGTAGTATTTAATGTGCCATAGACAGCATCATTATAACATACTAACATGGTAAATATAATGGGAGAGAACATGCAAATAAGTGAAGACTTTCCCCTTTGTGCTGCTTTATTGGGGCTTGGCATACACAAGTAAAGAGATATGACAGACAAAGCATGTGGTTGGAAAGTCAGCCTCCATATGTGGCTAGGTTTGGCCAACGAGACTGACTGGCCTCACAGGGGCACAGCCTGGGAAATCCATGCAGGGATGGGGATAGACAGCTCAGTTGTCCTGAAAGCCTCCTCCACATCCGTTCCAGGCAGCAGCACATTGCTCACAGCAGCCCATAGAGGTGAGGAGAGACAGAGGTCCCTAGCCCTAGCCTGATCTGGCCCTCTACCTTGCTCTGCTCAAGCACCAATGCACAGACCAGGGTGTAGGTGAGTGTGAAAAAAGTGACAGCAATAAAGACACCAAAGGCTGGTGTCCTTATGGGACACAGGCCAGCCTAGACGCACATTGGGAAGGATCTGTTAGTTTGCATACAGCAATGAGAACTGGGGCTGTCTCACTCATTTTTGCATCCTTTATGTTCCACACTACCCAAGACCTCTATTCCACTTTCTGTAGTCACCTACTTCTCTAACGTGAGTCCTTCCCATGGGTTGCAGTTCTTCACANCTTGATCCCCCCGCCCTTCTTAACTATGTTCTCCCACAGGTGCTACCACCATGGCTGATGGGCTTGGCCAGTGATGAGTCCATCTTGGAGCCAGCTGGCATTGGCTTTGTTGGACATGGTGGAAACTTCCGGTAGCTTCTCTCAAAAGCCACCCCCGTAGTCCCCCCACTACCAAAACCTTGCCATGCAAACCCAATACAGCCATGAAGACAAGGTATCCATGTCTTCCCTTGCCCCACTGCATAGTTTGAGGTTAGTCTTGAAACACAGTTCACTGTCTGCCTTCAACTTTGCTCATGTTTGAGAGGGGCCAGCTTGTTACTTGGTCTGTGGCTAATACTTTCTGCCAGGAGTGCAGCTTCCCCACCACAGCACAACCATGTCTTAGCTCTGCATGCTGAGGCAGATAGCGGGAGCAGACAGCTCTGCCTTTCAATGGGTACATTTTATTCTGTGGGGTTTTTTAACCTAATATTCTCTTTAAATATTTGTGGCATGATTATGGAGCACAGAGCAAGAGTAGGACAATTACTGTCCTTCAATTCAGCCAGGAGGCCAACTTATCTCAGTATCTTATATCAGAAATGGGGGCTAAATACTGCTGTGCACATGTAAGCTGATTTTAAACTTCAGAGGCAAAAAACTTAGAAATGCATTAAATCTGGATATTTCAATTCCTTTTCTGCCTGACACTCTTGGACCACTCCTGTAGTTTTTCAATATTGAGCCCTTAGGTCTCCACTGATTAAGCTGGAAATTGCATGTGGTATTTTGACTATTTTATCTATTTAAGTGTATTTAGGTTTTCCAAAATAGCTGGAAATAAGAATTAAATTAATCTTAGATGTTAGATAATAAATATTCAGATTTGTAGACTTACAAGATTCGGTAACAATTCAAGAGGGAATCACAACAGTTTGAAGTAAAACAAAGCTTATTAGTCTTCTCCATGCTTCATCAGCTGGGACCACTCTGATTACATGGGGGAATGGGTAGGGGATGGAAAACCAGAGAGCTCCCAGTGTTATCACAGGGCTAACCAGAAAGGGAGGCAAATTCCTTTACTCTGCAACTTTAGCCATTACAGCCCCTTCCCCCTTTCATTCTCTAACTGGTAATCAGCCATGTCTCACTACCCAAGAATGAAACTGCCCAACAAGTATGTTACATACTAATAAAGGAATTCATAGTTTTCCATCATCTCTAGCCTCCTATTTTAGGAGGCTGGCTTTGGCTTTTCCCCCTACCCCCCCTTTCCAGCAATACTTGTCCCTTTTTTCCTCTTCCCAGTTCTTTGAGCCTGTTTCAGTGGGGGCTTTTGCCATCCTTTTCCCCTTGCCTCTTGTACACCCGCCTCTGTACTTGGTCCTCTAGATATAACTCCTGCACTTTTCCTTAAAACAGGCTGGCCTGAACGAAGTCATAAGCAGCATTGCCTTAAATGCAAAGACAACATTTAATAAACTAAATGGACAGAGGCAAACTCCAAGGAGACAAAATTGCAGCTACTCAGCCCACACCGAGGAATGTCTCCAAATACCCATGAATAAACAAGATGTAAGAGAAGCAAGGGCATTCAGTCACAAAGATAGATGAAGTAACAGTTTCTTCTCAACTGCTTGGCATTTAATATATCAGTAAGCCTTGGCTGTAGTACAACTAGAGCCTGCAAGGATAACAGTTTCTATCCCTGCCTTGTGGGTACCACATTTATGCCTTGTCAAACAGTAGTGTGGGAACATTTGCAGAATTTTGTCTCCAGAGTGAAGGAGGCAAATGATTGCATGCAATTGTCAGAGACATTCCAAGGTTACACTAGTAAACTCACATAATAATGGTATTTATTGTTGTTCTTTCTCTAAATGGACACCAATTAGCCTCACACTTTGCTGACAAAACGTTCCTGTCCTGCTCAAAATAGGATCTTTGAATATGCTTCTGGCGTTCAGTAATACAACTCCTCAACATCCTGAAATGTGCCTCATGAGTCACAGCATCTGAGTAAAAGGTAAAGACCCAACACTGACATTTTTTCTTCTGTTACAGTTAAGCAGTTAGGAACGTGGACAAAGCAAAAGTTACAAAATTAAGGCAGTGAACTTGCCACCTTGCCAGAATCCAAATGGATGAACCTTTCTTCTCAGAATATGAGTTAACAGATATATGGATTCAATTAGCCCCAGTCCAACATGAATGGTGCATAATTTACCTTTATGTCAAGCTGCCTTATAAATCAGCTAGCTTCACAGACATCTGCCTGCAAGTACCTTAGCTGCCATTCTGACTGACTGCCATTGTGTTCTGTCTACGTATGCAGTGAAAAACAAAGGGTTTTTTTTTTTTCAGTTCCTTTGTCTTTAACTTTTGCATTGGAAAGAAATTCAGTGAATTTTCCCATTCTTCTTCCCCTGCAGCTCGTATTAGAGGGAAGAAGAGGAAGGGGAGGAAGGAGAATATGAGAAGAATAGCAGAAGGAAAAAAAAAAATGTGAATGTCTCAAGCACATCCTCGTAACTTTAACTTGCCAAGAAAGAAGGATAACTATTTCCAATTAACTTCCATCCTCCAGTCTCAACCATTCCATGGGAGATGGTAACTGGCTGAAGGCAGCAAGAGGTACACCAGGAGCAGCTGCAATAGGAGACCTGGCAGTGCCTGAAAGGTCAGAAAGGTTTCCTTTCTCAGCAAATTGGGAGTTGTCATGTAAAGCCTAGCCCTTTCCTTCTCCCACTTCACTGCTTACAAGGGAGCATTATCCCCAACCCCTTCTACATCAAGCTTTGGGGCAAGTGTTTTTCTCCATAGATTCTCCAGAGGTGTCCACTTGTGGCCATACCTAAATACTGCTTGTGTAATCCATGCACCACTAGCATTACTGTATTGGGTTTGCATGGTAAGGTTTTGGTAGCAGAGGGGTCTACAAGAGTGGTCTGTGAGAAGCTACCACAACCTTCCCCCATGTACGACAGAGCCAATGCCAGCTGGCTCCAAGACAGACCTGCCACTGGCTGAGGCCAAGCCCATCAGCCACTGTGGTAGCTCCTCTGGAACAACATAGTTAAGAAGGAAAAAAACCCTGATTCACACAAAGCAATGGCAACCAGAGAGAGGAGTGAGAAGAAGTGAGAGGAACAACTCTGCAGACACCAAGGTCAGTGAAGAAGGAGGGGGAGGAGGTTCTCCAGGTGCTGGAGCAGAGATTTTCCCTGCAGCCTGTGGAGAAGACCATGGTGAGGTAGGCTGTCCCCCTGCAGCCCATGGAGGGTGATGGTGGAGCAGATATCTGCCTGCAGCCTGTGGAGGACCCCACACCAGAGCAAGTGGATGCCAACAACAGCTGTTCACTGAGTGACAAGAGTTTTGAGCAAGATTTCTTATGAAGGTTCTCTGCCTGGACATTCATAAAAAGCCGTGAAAATGGATTTTGAAACATCTAGAAGCCTTTATAGTAACTTAATCTGTAGTAATAAACAAAATATAGCCAGCACATAAGCCTTAACCACTGGCACAAGATAATCCTGTAGCATTTAATTGACTAGCATGGTGCCTGCCATAGTTTTGGCCTTTCTGAACTCAGCTTATGCTCAGACAGCATAGGCCAGGGAGAGGTCCTTTCAGAGAAGGTGGCCAGAGGTACCCAACACCTGCGGTGGAGGGTATTTAACCATGCAGCTGGAAGCTGGGCCATACCTCCCCTCACACCCAGAGGCTGGCTTTTGAGATTTACAAGCCTAGACATACCTGTACACCTCTGGACAGGAACACCACCAAATATACAAAAACTGAGAACTGTTCTCAGAGAAGGGCCTATTAGCGAGCGATGCAGCATAATGAATCCTCAAAGGAGCTGTGAAACACCTACTCCATGGCATTCTCAGCATGATGATGCCGGCAGTTTAAAAGCTTGTTGTAGGGGAGGGCTTTGGGTTTTTCCCCCTTTTCCCCTACAGTCCTAAAAAACCTCCAGGGGAGATACCAACTCTTTATAGTAAATTTAAAGCAACTGGCAGTACATTTTTTTTTCTTTTTTTTTTAAGTTGCCTTCCATGGTCCACTTGAAAATAGTTCAAAGCTTTCAGAAACAAACTTAGGTGGAAAAGTCACAGCTATCAGGCAGTAGATCTACATCTCATTACAAACCACCCCTTCTGATATGAATTCGATGTCAGGCCTTGCAAACAGTCTGTCCTATAATGAGAAGCAGCCACAAGTCCTTCTGCTCCAGAAAGATACTTTGGGGTGAGGTGTTTTTTTTTTTCCCCCCAAGTGGTGCCTTGTCTGGAGATCCAGAGGACACAAGTACACCCAAGGCAACGTAGCTGGCACGGCTCCTGGTACCACCATGCCGAGTAGCGTGCTGCGCTCTCTACCCCAGTGATTGCTATGTGTCTCTTGTCAGACACTCTTCTCAACCCTGAGCTCAGAAGACAGAGACTGTCAGGCAAAGCATAAATCACCCTGTTCCCTGGAGGCAGCAAGCCTTGACCCTTTCATAAAGCAAATGCCTGAGCACTGCTGTCAGCAAGAAGGCCACTACAGTGACAACTAAATAGCATCAGATCATCTAGTCCAGAGCTTGGCAAACCCAGATTTTGGCCCCTTGCGCACCACAGTGTGTCTTCTGATGTTCAAGGCTGCCGGTGAGGAGGCTTCATTCCACAATCTAGCAGAGCTGGCTGTCAAAGAAGATTATCTGGGCATTTAGCCTACATTTTTCATTCGTATTTTTCATGTTTATACTAATTTATGCATATAAATAAGCTATATGTATACATTAGCTTTTCTACATTTTAACAGCCAAGTATTTCTGAGTGAATATTAAAGAGATGTTAATAACATGGCAAGGCTAATTAAACATTGAACATGATGCTATGTAGCTAGCATTTTAAGGAGAACTACAGCTGCTGTGATGGGATTTCATTTATGTGCAAGAAAACATCCTCTCAAAATAATCAGAGATATATTATTCAGAAAAATACAATTTCAAACCATTTCAGCTGTCAAAATAATAAAAAATCTGATGGGACCAAATCAAGCCATTTAGCAATTGTATAAGAAAACTCCAATTTATAGGAGGAGGTGAGGTTTGTTTCTCTTATTCCCTAGATGATTGTGATTACAATAACACTATTTGTAATGGATTTGGATGAAGTAATCCAGTCTTAAATGGAACAAAGAGAGATAAATACCAATTAATAAAAGCACAGATAAAAAGTGTCAGCAGATATGCTAAGTATCTCTCAGTTGTCAAATACAGAAATATCAAATATCTTTTAAGAGTTCAGTAAATAGCTACTCAATGTTAACAACAAGCGCAGGCAATTTAAACAAAGACTAAAGCAGCAGGCAAGCCATACTGCACTGCCCCAGCTGGCTCTCCCACTAAGCATCCTGTATCATCATGCAAGAGTGTTATTTTCCCATTCTTGATTTATATGGTACATCAAAGTCTGATATGCAATTTTCCATATGAAATGTGATTGCCAAATCTACTTTAACTCTGTTAACATAGCACTGAAAAGTTCCATTTCTTTTTGTCATTTCCATGTCAACCTTTAAAAAAAAAAAAAATCCTTATAAGCACCCTTTAAAATGTGAAAATAAACCTAATCTATCATAGCTTGTAGTTGTTCTCAACATCATAACAGCTATACTGTACACTGCAGCTGTACAGATCCTGGCATCTCATTTGTGCCTTCCAATAGCTGTGCAAACTGCAGTGGATTTACACAACTTAAACATCTGCAACTTAAGGAACTCAGCAGATGAGATAAATATTCAGTTGAATGTCTCCAAGTAGCATCAATTCATCTAGGAGTAAATGGTTAGTTAAATTAAGTATCAAAACCAGATATGGCTGTATCTGTAGAGGAGTCAGATCTGATAAATGGCATAGAGGCTACATTAAAATGGAGAAGAATCATAATTTAAAGCCATGTTCGTTCTGCAGAAGCAGCCAAAACTTGCCTCTTTGGCTACAGCAACCACATATAAAAGGATACAAGCAGGTCCCACAACCTCACAGAGTTACTGAGGCATTCCGAACTCTTGAATGATTTGAAAAACTGGAATACATCCAACCAGGCTGAGATACAGCACTCTCAACTTATGCAAAATTGCCCTTTAAATAAGGAAGATGTTGGCACACCACGTTTGAGCAAAAGCAGGCTTTTGTAGTGGGATGAAACATTGAACCATTCAGACCAGCAGCAACAAAGATTAGATGCAGTTAATGATGATGTTTTATATAAACAGAATCAAGCAGGTCATATCTCAGCATTTCAACAGCCTTCCTTCTTCCAGACAATCCGTCACCCCTATGATGTAATAGGGAAACCTCCAGACAGGAGAAACATTTTCCTATGTTGCTTTTTACTAAGATCTAAAGATTCATTGCAGGGTTATTTGCAACGATTGTCTCACACAGGTCAAAACCACCTGTTTAACACATGCATCTAAACCAAGTATCACTGTCACATTCCCTGAGGCAGCAAAACAGAAGGAAGATTTTGCCAAGATTAAAAAACAAACAAAAATACCCCACTAAGATTGCATGTCAATGTGCAAAACTGGTTAAATAGTAGCCCTACATAAAAACAGACATGAACCCTGCATCTCAAGATTGCCCATGCTCCTAAATTTGGGGCTTTGATTGCTAAGTGAAAGTTTCTTTGTGAATATCTTGAAGGAATAGACAATAATAGTGGTCAGAGACAATTGCTTGCATTCAAAGCATAGCACCTTTTGCTAGAGAAAGCTACCATCTTCCAGGAGGAATAACTGTCTGAGAAGAGAAAGCAGCTGCTGGGACAATGCCTTGAGCAAACTGCAAGGATGGCATCTGCCACGGGGAAATGGGAGACAACAAATGAGGTCCCATGGATGTGATCTGCAGCCTCATGGGATAGTAGAAGATGGGTGCTCTAATGACAATTTTGTACTGAATGTTTGTTTTGAACATACAGAGAACATGACATAATAAAGACTTTAACCCTAAATATAGTCACTCTTTCTAATCCTCTCTCACACCATGCTTGGCAGTGGATCTTCAGACCCCCCATTTCAAATGGGGAAACTCTACCTAAGAAGCTAGAAAACTCCCTGGTACAACACATGGGAAGCGTAGAGAAGACAGACGTGATTTTTCTCAGCTCCCCTCCCAAAGCTTGCAGAAGAAATAGGGCTAAGAACTCCATGCCCAAAGAGGCAAGCATATCTCCTAAATGTGGTTAGGAATGAGGCACATTGGTTGATCTAGAAGGCTAGAAATAGTATGGTTGTCCCAAAGCCTAGGTGAGTCACTAGCAAGTAAATGTAGAAACTCCTACTATAAGAACCAGTTGATGCACTGTACCCACTCTCTCAGAGAGTTAATCAGTCAGAGCCCAAGACCACAAACAAAACAGACTTCTTTTGGACTTAAAGAGACACAGAGGAAACCTGGCAAGACTTCTTCCAAAAAACAGAGACCGGCTTAGGTAAATGAGTCCATCTTTATCTCAATAGCAACATGAGCAAAGATGTATTTTTTTTATATTAGCAAGGGGAAATGATGTATTTGTCTTAAACTTTTGTGCAAAACATTAACAAAATAACCACAAGCAGAGAGCATAAAGAACATTTTCATTAGAAACAGCACAACTGAGACTATATCTGACAGTAGGCTACAACTTAGCAAATGTGAATTTAGAAATGTAACAAGCAATTGCTATTAGCCCCATTTAAAGGGTTGGTAGAAAACAGGGTCAAAATAAAATGCCTTCTGTAAAAGCTATATAAGGAGACTGCGATCCATATTTAATACTCTCAAATTAAAATATGGAGAATGGATTGTTGCCTGATGACACTTTGTTTGCCAGAAGATTGAAAATAAGAATATCTGCGGTTACAAATTCATATTAGAATTACTGAGGATTTAGAAATATCTAAACAGGCAAAATGATGCCCTGCATCTGATTAGGAACCCCAAGACCTCTCAGTGTCCTGGGAATGGTTCTATACATATCACCTGTGATACAACCCAAGTGGCTGTTTTTCCACGAGATACAACACAGCAGTTCTACAAAAATCATCACTGCAAGTGAACTTGGTGTGTAGAAAAATTAAGAGTTTTTTTCTTGTTCCAGAAAAGATGTGAGATAATCAGGCACGATTCATTCTGCAAGATGGACAATAAAGCAGCAGGCTGTGGCAGCCAGCCACCCTGGCACAATAGGGCACGAATGGACTTACTTTCTTCAGCAGCAACACTGCCAATATTCCTGAAGATCATATAATAAATAGCAGAGCACATCTCAGACTAATTGAGCATTACAGGCCCTTAGGTTGTTCTAATGCCTCTGGAATTCTGCATCGCATCAACATGGATTGTAAATGACCGTCATTTACATGTTTGTCTCAAGATGCACCATACAAGTAAGTACATGTCAAGTCTGAAGAGGAAGACCTGGCAGGAACAGATCTCCTGGTGGGCAGCGTTCATTAGCTGGGACTGCAACACAGGATGCAGCCCCACCATGGGAGCCATTTTCAAGCCACACAAAAGGCCTAGGTCTCCTCAAGGGACAGCCCTGCTGGGCAGCAGGTGATGGGAGACAAATATCCCTGTCCATTGCCACAGTGCAAAGTACACAAGGATATTCTCCAGTATTAGTTTCTGACAAATTCCGCACAACGGCAATTAGAGAAGAACTTGCAAGGCCAGTTGCTTTGTTGTGAAGATAAAGTCATTCTCAGAGCAGTCAAAAAGCATCTCAGACATGTGGTAATGGTCTCCTGTTCCAGGAGGAACATCAGGACAACATAGACTTATATTCCATGAAAAGAAACCTCAACAAACCAAAACCAGAAAAAAAACAAACAAACAAAAAAAAACAAAAAAAAAACAACCAAAAACCAACCACCAACACTGTAAGACTGAGATAAGCTTGACACAAACACAAGGAATAAAGGTACATTTTGCCTGGCATAAAAGCAGACAAGCCCACAGTGATGCACAGAACATGATTTGGCTGGAAACTTGGGAGTTCCCAGTTAGAAATCTGATCTCATATCCACTGAAATCAATGCAAAGACTTCCAGTGACTAATCTAGGCAAGATGCAGACTGAATCCTTAACTAACACAAATGGGGAACAAATTGGGTGATTGTTTTCAGAGAGTTTAATATTAGTTTGAAACAAACATTTCCAGGAAAAGTTCCTTAAAAGGAGGAATTCCTGTCACAGTAAAGCATTTTTCTTCACTGTTACAATTTCATTTTGACTTAGTTTGTCATTAGATTAACTTTAAAAGCTCTTTAATAAAAGCACTTCAATACATCTCTGGGTGAACAGAACATGTACCAGGAAACACATGTTCCTCTAGCTAGTTGCTCATTGCTAGATGAGAGAAAGCTTCAAAGTTTTTCCCCTCACCACCCTTTTCTCTTTAAAATCAGTGATTTACACAGTTGTACTGTTTGTAGTAAGTACCATTTCAAACAGCATTTGCCTGGAAAGATCTGAACTTCTAATTAGGTTTGTAGGCTGGATACAGTTTAGTTGTGTTTGTCTAAGTCTGTTGTTTTCTCCAAAGAGGTAATGGCAGCTCCTAGAAAAGCTGCTTTACAATTAAACACAGTAAATTTAATCCATTAGTAAGTTACCATTTAAATATGACAAGTCACAGAAAAATTTGAAGAGAAGCTGAATGGTTATCAGCTGTCAGTGCTGTCCAGATAAAGTTGGGTCAGATAGCTACTGGGTTCGGTGCAACAAAATTGTACATATGTAAAAATTACGTTCTGGAAAGAAGGTGTTAGAAGTCAAGCTAAACAGGGTGCAGGATGGTGTGCAAGACCTCTTTGTCAAGCAGGAAAATTTCAAAATACGTTTGGCTAAACTGACCACATGAAATGAATACATTAACAATCTGCAAGAGATTAACTTCTACTCATACATAACTGTGATATTGTTGCAATGTGGTCTGTTTGGGCAGAGACATGCGAAAGGTTGTCAAACTCATGTTAAATGAGACACTGGGCCCAAGAGTCTCCATCAACACTGATGTACTAAACAGTTGTCTGAAGACAGGTGGACACAAGTTAAGTGCCCATAGTCTATGCACTGTACCCACAACAGAAACCCTTCAGCACAGCATACGGGCCAGGCAGAAGCACCCTCCAAACTGCCACCTTCCATCTCTGACCTATACATTAGCAAAGGTCCACATCTGACAGTGGCACAGCTCTACCCATGATGTGGAGAAGCCACCCCCCCCTTATAGACCACCCTCCTTCCCCACTGCTGCAACCACTAACGCATGCACTTGCATTAAACACAAGAAAGAAGGCAATTGCTGGGTCAGAGAAAACAAACAAACAAACAACCCAAAATGCACACTGTTGCTGCCTAGCACAAGAAGCCACAGTGATAACAGCACTAGGAGAGGCCACCCCCAGCAGCTTCAACACCCCCTTTCCATACTCACCAAGCCAGGAAGAGGAGAGCGGCCTGGCTTTGCACATGACTGGGAATGTTCAGCTGTCCAAGCAGGACTCAACTCTCCAGCTTTCAGATTGCAGCTACGTCCAGCCATGCCCCATCACAGGACAGGTAGGAATCATCTCCCCAGAAGCCTAACTGATAAGCCAATGCCACTACTACACACGTGCTGATGGTGCACGCCAGCTACTGCCTACGCTGCCGCCCAGGCACCTGCATGGATGGAGAAACCACGAATAACACGAGAGGCAAATCACGCAGCCACGTACAGAGCTGAAAATTGCTGGCCGGGGACAAAGAGCAAATGGGGCAAGCGCAGGCTGGCATGGGATGATGGGAACATATAGGAGCAGAAGGCAGTAAGGATAAAGAGCATCTCTACAGGGCACCAGGAATGATGGTTCTCATCAGGATTAACCAGTTTGCCTCTCACTTTGCACATTGTCCCCACCCAATTGTAATGAAGAATCTCTCTCTGTCATCCAAAAGTTGCCTCCACAAAAAGACCCCGCATTTCCTATTTACATCACCACAGATGCAGGCCTCAGACACTGGGCCTGGCATCCTGTCACTACACACACCCCTCACATCAACCGAGGCAATGAGTCCAGCCAAATAAGTTTTCTGTTGTTATTTCTCTGTTTCCAACTCATTCTTCTGCCTCAGTCCTCCCTCGGCACTAAGCAATAATTGAGCAATAGTGCACATATCTCATATTTCCACTACCACATGTTCAAAACAGAGCACAAATCAGAGACAGATGTACCATGGGTGCGAACCTCTGTAAGCAGGGGCTGCCATTCCTCAGCCTATGAATAGATGTCTCACTGACTAGTGGGCAGCCCGTGCATCAAGAACCGCAAAATATCCAGCATAATTTATTACCACTCATCAAGGTTCTCCTGGTTTGAAGGCTGGCCTCTTAGCCACGTCAGACATTTTTTCCGCACCAAACATTTAGTATTGGGAGACAATGGCAAGATCCTCACATACCACATCTCTCCACATCATGCCAGAAGCGTGAAGCAGCTGAGGTAGCCCAGGAATCTGTGGATTTGCTTTAAGCTGGAACCAGAAGATAGCGTGGAACAGTCTGTTTTAGCACACTAATACAAAAGTCTGTCAGGAGACAGAGGAAATGACAAGAGTCCTGGGGTAGTGATTGCTATCTGCAGGAGAAAGGAGAAAACTGCACAGTCCTCTGACTGTTTACAAGAATAATACCTGTGATGATGTAGGCCTAGGAATTTTTATTTGGGCTCTATATAATGATGTGATTTCACCTTATGTTATCTAGTACCGTACTGTTTGAAGGATATTCTTTAAGCAGCAGTGTAGACTGTCCTGTTGTAAGAGATGAACAAGTCTGTTAGCCAGTCTGAAGCATACAGACTGCTCGTGAACACCCCTTTCATTGCAAAAGCTTAAAAAAATACAGCGGGCAGTAAGTAAATAATTAAATATTGCAGGAAAACAAGTAATTTTTTGTAGATGTTGCCAGTCACGCTAGCTGAGGGTAACAGCACATCACAGGCTCTTTCTGCAGCACTATGAAAGTTCCAGATAGCAAGCCTACGTTTGGAAGGACCAAAGGAAGATTAGTAGAGACAAATCTCTTATTCTACTACGTTGAGATGTCCTAGACATTTTAAGCCTCTTTGCAAAATGGATGTTCTGGCTGCAATCTCATTACACTGGTAAATTTTCTTTTATGAGGGATCTGCCATTCATAGCCACAGATGTTTGCACCAGTCAGTTCCACCTACATCTAGCTGTTAGGTTACTTTCTTTTACAGCTTTGCAAGACAGCCTCATTATGGCTATTAATACATCTGATGCTACACTACTGTAACTGTGGACTCAAGGTACGATATCCTGATCCAAGCTAAGAGCAGCGTCCTCTGAACTTAAGCATTTCCTCAATTTACTGTCCACAGTACCTCCAGCCTTTACACAACTACCATTAAGGTTAGGCCAACATTGTAGAGATGCTGTATGAACAGTTGACTTAACACAGGTCCCGTATGGAGAAGGTGGAAATCTAAACAGACAGAAGTGTAGGAAATATAGGTAAGTAATCCACCAGCAATGGCTAACCAGGGGGTAGAATCCACATTTCCTCACATTCCCCACTTCGTGCAGTTTCCAAGGCACTATCACCATTGGCTGCATCTTTCTGAAGCAACTTTGAAGGAGTTTGTTAATTTCCTCTACCTTCCTCTGTGCATAGATAGTAGCACAAGGCATATGCCTTGGTGTTGTTGAAAGAGCAACAAGTAACAGAGTAGTCTGTACAATTTCCAGAGGAATTCCTAGTTGCTTACTCTGCGGTTATCATAATAGCAATATGCGTTTCCAGGTTACTTCTCTTTGCAATGTTTATATGCCAAGAACAGATGATCATTTCAGAGAAACCAAAGAGCCTAACCCAGTGCAAAGACAAATTACAGTATAGCAAAGAATTTGGTGTGTTACACTTTCAGAGGAGGTTAAATTCTCAAAGCATTTTAAATATTTAGAAAACATATCCAAGCTTATATTTATTTGAATATAATTTTTTCCTCCATGTTGGACAATATCCACCCATTCTTTTTTAAATTAAACACTAAGAAGGTAATTTGAAAGATAAGGCTGGAATCTGTCCTTACTGCATGATTGTGTAATTAAGATAGAGCTCTGAAAAGTGTTTGCAAGAAGTTCCACACTAACCAGCTACTTTTACATGGACAATAGTTGTTCCACCAAGAATTCATGCAAGTCAAATGAAATGAGACCAATACTTGTCTTAAAGAATCACATCCACAAAATATTGAAACACTGATAGTAATAAGACAGTTTCACATCTCACTTGAATGGCTTTGATTCTGTGTATTGCATTTAAGCAGGCAATGAAATTTATTCCTTCACTTTGCTAGTCTTGCTTCCCCCCCCCCAAACAAAACATCAGAGGTGCAACACAGATTAGTCACATCTGAGAAATTCCAGCACATCAGTTTGCCAGTCATTAGCAATCTGAATGGAGTTTTGTGTAAAGCTCCCACTAAGAAAGCAAAACACAGACAGGTTTTGCCAAAGCTTGCTCAGATAAAGAAGGGGATCCTTGAACTCTTTGCAGGAGCCAAGCAAAATGCATTAGCACTCCCAGTATGCAGGGCCAAGGGGAAAACAAACAGAGTTAGCCTCACTTATTGGCCCTGTGCCCTTTCCACACCATAAAATGACTGAGGCAACATGGAAGAAATGTTCTCCGTACCCTGCTGAAACATACAGGCCAGCTTGCTTGTATCCTTGTTTCCAAAGGCCTTTGCTTTGCTAACAGGCATAAATGCATTGTTTCTTTTTTGGGTGCCTGTACGAGGTCCAGTGTTTCACCTTTGAAAACTTGAAGTCTGACAGCTTCCACAGCATCACTTTCAGTGCATTCCTTGACTGTGCGAGAGAGAATGAGATGCAGTTTTGTATGTAATATGATCTACAGACTTTCATACTGCATGCAGGAGAAATAAAAGTAGTCATTAGTGAGATGAAGTATAAATTTTACACTCCTGTAGTCAGTTACTTAACTGATCTTTCCAGAAACTTGGCAAAAGAAGTGTACTGCAGCTATGCATATATATTAAACTTAATGATGGCCATTAAGCCTGCAGTCACAAGATTCAGTTTGCCTTTTGCTGCTAAATTTGCACTGCAGCCTCCCAGATTTTCTAATAGTTACTGACAAGGTACAAAATAATAGTCCTGTGAAATCATGACCCTGATTAATAAAGGGGTAACTTCACCCCCCTCTTGAACTTCATTGGTCCCAGTGGGTTTATACCAACAATAAATTTGGTTCATTCTTTGAAGATGAAAGGCGCTATAATGTGCACTTTATTAAAACCACTATAAAGCCTTGTTATTTTTGCTCATATACCTGCTGAGTGATGGTTTCCAGAAGTCTAACGGCACCCCCTGAACATGTACACTCACTTTACTTTCTGGCTTGGAGAATTCTTCTTAAAATTGTAGGCCACCTTTCCAGCTTTTGGTGTACAGCTTCTTGCATGCTTCAGGACTTAAGATCAGCCTTTCTCTAATGCCGAGAGCTGTGTGCAAACACAGCTTTACTGTAAGGTAGAAGTGATACAGCATTTTAATATACAGAGATATCCAGGAGACCAGGTTCAGAGTCAGATGCTGATCTTTACTTGTCCAGACCATAATCTGGTGGGTTTGGGCTCAGATGTGACAGTGTCAAATTCTCACCATCTTTGACACCAATCAGAAATCTCCCATGATGATTCTACCAATGATTTCTTTGCCTGTACAATGAATTTCTTCACAAAGGAAAAATCCTGAGAAGGCAGCAGGACCACTTTTTAACTTCTACTAAAAAAAACCTCACATGAACTTATTCTTCTGAGGCTTCGTTTAACAGAAATGTTAGAGCTAGCAAAGGAACAGCCTAGGTTCCCAGTATCCAAAGCACAATATGGATCTATAATCACCGGACTCTTCAAAAAAGACACCATCTCTAGATATGCACCTTTAAAAGCAGTAGCCTTCCTACCAAAATTGTCTGATTTCTGATGAGTATGATTTCTGAGAAGCACTCAAGAAGGTCTAAGTCTTTGTTCAAATTACTAACAGCAAGCCTGCCTCCTGAACTTTGCTTTTCTCCCCATTTAACAGTTCTATCATTTGTTTCTATTTCTGTGAACATTAACCAGCTAACTGGCTTCTCAGACAACATCTGCTAACCACCTTCACAAACCAAATGTCCCATCTATGCCTAGAGAAACTTCTTCCTGAACAGAAAAAAAAAATTAAAAATCAAGACTTAACACAAAGAGGAAAGGAGTCAGTGAAAAATCTCAGTTGACTTGTGCCATGTGCAGCAACTAAGTAAGAAAAGAGAAACCAACTTTTACTTCAATCACAAAAACAGAGAAAATGAACTGGAATAACCAGTCATGAATCTCAGTTTGTGTTCTCGTGCAGCTCAAAGCATGTCCAGAGTCTGGTGACATTAGTTTTCCTCGCATTTGACAAGCAGAAATCCCTGCCTCAATAACCTTACAAACTGGATGATATTTAAAAGCATATCATTTAAAAGATGAGTTGTTGTCCATTGACAATCTGTCTTGCTTGCAAGCAGAGCAATAAACATATTTGTGTCTATTCCTATTGCCTCTTGTTTGGCAGTCAGAAGTGACTGCAGCCTGTACCTTCCACCACCTCTATCTGCTTCCTAAGCTGCCAAAATTCAGTTTTAGAGATATAACCTGTTGTTGTGACAACTTCATTTTTTCTAAATTAGCTTCCAAAATCCTCATTCCTGCCTAAGAGTTTCTGTTCAGAAGAAAGCTCTGAAAATCATGAAGAGAACTCCTGCAAACTACAGGCATGACAAGGCTTTTCTTATAGAAAACATCCCTTGTAGCTGCGTGCCTCACCTCCTTCAAGGGCTCTTTTTGGAAAGGACACTCTTTTGCTTTCTACCAGAGTGGTTCCTTTGGAAATGCAGACTTGTATAGGGAATGTAGTAAATTAACATGTATCTCTGTCTTGCCACTTCCTTCCACCCTATTATTCTTTTTAATGGCTTGCCAACATGAAAATATTTTTATGAGACAGTAAACAAAGGGGTCTCATGTCCCTTAGCAGACTTCCTTAATCAAGGTTGTTGGGTCTCCTATTTTGAGACAGGAGAAAATAGCTGATTCAAAACAAACCAGGACTCACAGTGACCAGGACTGTCACAACATGGAAGCAGGGCTGCTTCTGCTGGACAATTTGCTTTAAATGGTTCTCTAAATTGCAGCCATTACTGAGCAACTGCCCAGAGCAGCATTAACCAGAAATGTATATAGATAGCAAGTTTTAAAAGTACATTAAGAAATTAAAACCATATACTTAATTCAGCCATAAAGAATTCAGTTCTGTACTGCTAGATGGATGAGAATAAGAATTCTTATTTGTTCCAGTTAATAATAATAATAAAAAAAAAAAAGCAGCAAGAAAGGAAGTATCTTCAGCAGTTGGTTTACTCCTTTCTTCAGTCACCCTGCCACAAACTGAATAGAGCACATAGGACAGGATGGTAGGATAATCCAGGTAGGAATGGATGAGTGAGCCATGAGAGTAGACCAGGTTGTTTTTATTTTATATATATGTGTATATATGACAATATAAATATATAATATACACCCAGACTGAAGTCCTATACACATACGTACACACACATATTTCCTTTCCTTCTCCTTAAATTCAACCCTGCTCTTAAATGCGTAGGCTACACACACACAGCTCCCACAGATATCAGTGGCAGCACATATATGCATCCTTGGGCTAAACCTGATTTATCTAGAACATCTTAAGTGTACAGCCCAGCTTAATTTTTTAATACTACTCTACATGAACACCAATGATCCCAAACAAGCATGGGGAAAAGCACAGGGTTTGTTTTGGATTCTTGCACAAACATTTCCAAGATCTACGTCAGTACACAATGTTTCATATTTTATAGAACACCCATCCCATCATATCACAAGCTGCGCTTCAACAGGTCAGGGAGGGAGAAGGAACCTAGGCCTTTATTCTTGAAAGTTAACTGTTACATACACACAGCTGAACTGCATCATAACTTCAGTGTTAATTCTTATGAGTATAAAGTGTTTTTAAAAGAGATATTTTAAAAAGAAGAAAACTAATAAAGGCAACTGGCTTGCAAAAAATAGTATTTTCCACATTCCTCTTACCAAATAGTTAAAGAACATGAATCTCATTTGGGAGATGTGGAGAAAAATCATAGGCCCAACTTGCATATCTGTGATGCTAACATAGCTCACTTTCATTTTACCTGTATTTTCCTCACATGTAAAATTGAAAGCACAGAAAAAATAAAAACTACTGTAGCCTTACCTCAAACACCCATCCCAGATTTTCTCCATCTCCTCCATAACAGCACTCCAAAACATACCCTCCGTGCTCTCAGTTTATGCTCACCTGCTCCCTCACTCCAGCTCATTAAGCTGCACACCTGCAGTGACTTAACTTGGGCTTTACTCAGCTCTTAACCCACCCCAGAAACAGTGAAATCCTTTGCTCTTCACACTGTTATTAAAAACTGTCTTCTCATCAGGGTTTTCACAACTATGATACTCTTTGCCAACTTCCCTGATAAATCAATCCCCTAATATTCAGCAGGTATCTGAAGAGCAGCTATTTACTATACCAAGTAGACTATTCAGGTGGCAAAAAAAGTAATTTTGAGCTTAGGTGATGTGGATGATTGTTGCACTGAAACAGGTGCCATCAGTTGTGTAACTGCATGTCACTCAATACTTACTGTGTCAAGAGATGCAAGAACCATTTAAAGTTTTTCTTTTCACTTCGCCTAAACCCCATTTTAACTAAAAATACTTATTATGGGGACAGCCTCTCCATGTGAATATTGTGACTTGAAACACTGTCTGCATTGACAGTTTCTGGGAAGCATCTGCTGTTTATTTATCTCCTGTATATGCAGAAAGATACAGAGTAGATGTGAAGTTAGAGCTGTCCACTAGGAAAAGTATACTTGGTAGGGGAAAAAGGCTTTGCTGTGGGCGTCTTTAGTATCACCCAGATTTCTAGAGATGCTCTGTTTGCAAATGGTTTCATGGCCTGTTCTGGGGAAGTAAAGGAAATTTCTGACCACAGGTGAAACTCTACAGGCAGAGTTCACCAGGGGAAACCCATGACAGGGATCTCCTCCTTGAAAGCCTCCACCTGTAGAGCTGAATTTATCCCTGAAGTAACTCTACTGCTGTTGTTAATATTACATGAGGGATCAATTTCCCTTACTTCATTTGTATAATTTTTAAAGCCAAAAAGACCAGTCCAGTCACTCCAAAAGAGTAAACCACCTTATTTCCATTTCCACCTGGGCAGTTGTAGCAATTTAGAGCCACCCAAGAACCTGGTTCACTGTTTCTAATGGTGGGTTAGCTTTTATGGTCAAGGTGGGATGATTTTCTAGTGAAGGATGCTGAAAATAGTCAACAAATAGTCCCAACCAGTTTAGAGCTGGATTCAAGTTACCTGGGTTGGGTTACTGGGGGTCGAAGGTACACAGAAGCCTCTCCAGCTTAAGGAGAGGAGTAATAGCGGTTGAGTACAGAGGCAGGAGGTTGTAATGGCATGTGTATTACACACAGTGCTTGAGATGTGTCACTTATAGGTTGGCTAATACTGATCAAAGTCTTCATCCCTCCCAGATAGCTGGTGACTGTCTAGGGCTGTGTTAGAGGCTAAGTTTCAGCCATGGAGTACATATTACTGCCCTTTAAGTCCTGAGAGCTACCATTTCTGAGTTAGCCAGAGGCTGTGGTGAGTAAATCCAGAAGCTGTCATTCCTGTGATATGTTTCCTCTACTTCCCATTAAGTGCTGCTGACCTTCATGCCTACAGAACTGCTTTTGGAAAGCAGCGCAAAGGTCCATGGCTTCCATGCATCGTTTTACATTAGCCGTGTGATTTATGAGCAGAAATTGAGTAAAACTGGAATTTCAGCTGCATTTCCTTCACAGACAGGTTAGAAAACATCTTATAAATCACAATGCTAGCGCCAAAATGCCTGCCAGTGATCAACAGATTTTGTCAAGCTTTGATAGCCTCCAAAACCAAGTTCCACAGATTCTTGTTCTAGTTTATTACTAACTTGCTATTAGAAAATGTCATTGAACAAACAATATTTGGTGCAATGCCAAGTACACAAAGCATCTTTAACAACTGCAAATAAATTATATCTTGTGATAATCTAAAAATACATATTTCTTATTGTATCCAGAGAAGAATGGGGAAGTAACTTGATTATAAAACCACCACAAATCCTGTGCACTGTGTAATCAGTCTCATTTTATGCACTGACTTTCTTCACATCTGTGCAAATAAAGCCATTGTTAAAATGTACAAAGAGCTGTGGCATGTAATACACGCAGCTATGAAACCGTGAGTGCTGCTACGTGTTGAGTCTTTAAGTGGAAGGTGGCACATCTGCTTTTGGCATAGGAGTGTAAATCAATCCAAGATGTTTATTAAAGAGTAAGTAACAACCTGTCCACGCACTCTTTCCTCCATCCAGCCTTGGGTTTGTTCTTTCTTTGTTATTTTCCTAGTAGTTAAATACAGGCTCTGCACATTGAAAGTATGTGTTGTTTCTTTACATATGGATAACATGTCACATAATATTTAAGTAGTATGTAATGGGGAACAGTTTGAACAAAAACGCAAGCCAAAATGAGGTGGGGAGAAAAGGGTAAGTACAAACAGCTACACCACAGTGACTGAAAGGTCTATTATTCTGGATAAAGGAACCATGTTTCCTAATACTTTTCAAATTAATAATAAGACCTAGATTTGATTTCATGTTCTAGCTTTTGGCAAGTAGTAAGCAAAATTTGCAACAGTGAAAGATGGTGAATATTTTCTTCCTCATCAATCAGATGTATAAGCAAGCATGAAAGAATGGAGGAGTTGATAGGGCTTGCATTTACATTTACTGAAAGTATGTATACTTTCCACAAACAGGTCTGCCTGGGACTGGTTAGGAGCCTAAGTCTTTTAGCACTTGCATGGGTTGACCAGCAGGAAAGACAACACAATATTGGTCAATATTGGCACCAGAGGTTGGCCCTTTCTGGAGCGATTGCTGATGTATTTGGCACAGCTTGTAACATGTTCCTCTCCCACTGACCGAGGAGCTCTAGAGTCTGCTGTATGTATGCCTAAAGCACATTTTGGAAACAAGACGTGTCCTCTCAGACACTGAAGGGGTCATCCATTGGGAAGACAATCTCTCTTTTGTATACTGGCAGTGGAAAACCATGGTGCTTTCCTGGCTCATTTTTTAAGAAACGAGGTTAGAAAACGGACTGGTTGACACATGATGGTTCGGGAAGGCTCGTTGTGCAGAACTTGGGATGGTTGTGAGAAAGCTTCAATAGAGAGGTCCATGCTAGACAGGGAATAGAGGCTGCTGGAAATGTGCCACTCATTGTTTCACACTTGCACATTGAATTGACTAGACTGACCTCCAAATATCTTCTGTAATTGTTCATTTCTTCTTTGTTAAATTGGTTAGAATATATTCAAAGGCCAGATTCCATATGCATATGTTTCAGTGATAATGTTACCTATCAGCTCTGTCCCAAAAGTAGCAAAGATTGCCGTAAATTTGTTAATTGGGTCTCTCTTCATCTGTAGCTGAAACATAGCTGCACAAGAGACCCAGGTGGATTTGCTCAGCAACACAGAACATACCAGGACAAATTTATATAGCAGTTATCACTGCAGGCTAGAATTATCTTGATCAGAGTTGTTGCAACATCCTGTTATAATATTTTAGCCAGGGCAAAAATATTAATTAAATTAAATCAAAATACTTGGGTAGATCAGAAAAGTGAAAAAAGAAAAAAGGCCAGCAATACTTTCTCCTATTTATTCCGCACACTCTTAAGTTTGTCCTTTTCTTTTTTCTCTTATTTTCTTTTCTTCCATATGCCTGATAATGGGACTCTGTGGAACTGAACCTTTTGCAAGTCGCTGGTGCCAGCTTTTTGCAGAGTGTCTCGGACAGGTCTCTTCATTTCCATTTAATTTTGCCTTTCTATGGCTGACACATATTGTTATTTAAATGAATGCTTTTGAACTCTGGGGTTTTTTTAATGCAAATGTGTGCTGCTTCCCTGTTGAATTGAAAACATGAACACTTTTTTCCCTATGAAAAGTAGGATAAAGAGCAATATTCTCAGGGCTGAAGGAGGGTTGCGATGTTACTTTTCTGGGAATTTAAGCTAAAAAAGCAAGACACACACAATGGTGAAGTATCAAAATATTGGCTAAATCTTCCTTCTACCCAAGACATGATTAAAGCAGTTTCATATCTTTTAAAGAACAGCTGAGGTAGGGAAGGTGCCAAGACACAGCAGACTGGTCACACTACCTCAAGGCATTCTGTACGAGACAGTTAGAGGAGTACACTCAGAAGTGGCAGGCACTACATGCCTCCAGCAATTTTAAGGTGCTCTATCCAGTCCTTCCTTTTGAAGGCCGTGACTCATTTTATTTGAAAGTAGGTGTCCTCTCATTTTTATTTTAATTTTTTTGAAAGCCGATTACCAGGAACCATAGACTGAACTTACAGAAGATCCTACAGGGCATTAATGGGGAAGAAGGAAAAAAAGAACAAATCCCTGGTTCCCTTTAAAGTATACTGCAATCATGTTTTCAGGGTGGGGGTTTTTTTTAACCTATAATGTCTGGAGATATACTGTTTAACAGAAGGTGAACATGGAATTGCTCCAGTAATCACATGCCTCCTGGAGCTGGAGCTTTCTGCTCATCCAATACTACAAAATAAGCAAAACCCACATCCCATGCCCCCAGCATCAAAAGGGTCGGTAACATCTGAGTTACACTCATACTTTAACTCTGCCAGACCAAGAGGCGTGTGGCGCTGAAGCACGTGGACTGTCTCACCCCTTTTCCCATTGGACAGGCATCCACCTCACAGCAAAAAATGCCACAGCCCATGCCTACTAGCGCCTGTGCCAGCAATATTAGCAAACAGGCCTCAGAGACTGAGCTCCCCTTTTAATCACACGCATCGTTGTTTTCTCTCAGTGTCAGTAGTTGTTCCAGCCTGGGCTTTCTACATGTTATTCCTGGACTATTGAAAACTTGAAGTGCTGCTTCCCCTGCAATACCAAATTTATGGATGAGGAGACAACTTCAGCCTGCCAGGTGATAATTTGGCACCCTTATGTCAGTGTTAAAATCCCTAGAGCTGTAAATATTTATTGAAAATGAAATATACTCATATACTCCAGCTAGCACATTACCATATGAATAAATCTAACCTTAAATAAATCATGTGCACTCCATCTTTTATTCAGTTTATAAAATTCTTGCTTCTTGCTCTGAGCATTCTTAGCTTAATACAGCTATTCAGAAGTAGAGCAATTCGTGGTGTGCCTTGATTTCTTTTATAATACACTATTTTTCTTCTTATATTTCATCTCTTACAGCTTTTACACAGTTTTGATTTGATAGGACAAGAACAGTGAGGGCATTAGGACCAAGAGAAAGACGCACACATTGCTCCGTATTATGTCTGGCAAAGTGCTTCCTGACTGAGTGCCGTAGTTATGTGTGAAACAAAGTCAGGGACCGACTAGTTCTCATCTGTTGATCACAGTTAACTTGAAGCCTCTGAACGGGGGAGAGCTGTCAGATCTGCTTACAGAGATAAGGCGCTTCAGTCCAGGCAGCAACTGGAAACTTTGAAGAAGCAGGAACTACTCTGGAAGGAAACTATATGAAATGGAATTTCTTTTTACTTAGAATTTAAAAAGGAAAAAAAAAAAAATCAACACTTTAGCTACTCTTTCATCAGCTAAACATGCACTTTCCTAACTGAGCTGGGACTCTGTAATAAAGGATCTACTTTATCTCGCTGGATCCATGCTACCTTTTACTACAGTAAGTGCAATATTAATAGGAATGTTATATTTTGTCTGTAAATAGAGAGGAAAGCATGAAACGGCATCAGTGAAATGTGAGGGGAGCTAAAAAATCCTCTTGGCAGATAGTAAAAACCAGAGCTTTGCTGCAACCCGGGGACTGGAGTCTGAGAAAGATCCAAGTGATATTTAACATGACCATCTGTATCATTTTGTCACCAACAGTATGTTCTTGAGGAAGAAGTGCAGATATGGATCACGCAAACTGCAGTTTCTCTTGTTGTTGCTGATGCTGGGCTTGTTGCTACTGATGGTTACAACGCTGAATCCACCACCCAGCAACCAGAGCAAGGAAGGGACTTTCCAGCCTGTGGAGTTCAACCCCCGGGAAGGGTATCAGATGGACTTTGCAGAGACCCAAGAGATGCTGGAGACCCAGGAGGAAAGCCAACAGTATTACCCTTTGGATGGGCTATCACCTTTCATCTCCCTGCGGGAGGATGAGTTGATCGTCGCCGTTGTGTCGCCCACCGGCAAAAGGAACCACAGCAAGGCCAGGAAGGGCTATCGCATGGTGAAGCAGCAGGGCAGGCGGCCGGAGGCCAAGGCAGAGGGGGACCCGGAGTCCCAGCCCCTCTCCCTTCCTCTGCAGGCTGGGGAAGGGGCTGCTGCGGGGGAGCGGCCGCTCGGCCTGGAAACCCACGGCTTTAACGAAGCGCTCAGCGAGCGGATCTCGCTGCGCAGGGAGCTGCCTGAGGTACGACACCCGTTGTAAGTAAAACACCCTATTTCATCTCTGATGGAAAACTTGTCTCTTTCCCCGTCACCGTCCCTCCGTGAACCTCTCCTCCTCTAAATCCCGCGCCTTTCCTATCAAACCCTCCCCGCCCCCCCGGTTCGGAATAACGTCTTTCCCCATGCTGTGCGAGGAGCACACACTCACCCGTCCCCTTCCCCGTCCCTCAAAGCCGAGTTCGCCCCCAGCCTCCCCCCCGCGGCCCCGGCCCCGCAGTCGGAGGGAGCCCGAGCCGCCTCAGCCGGCTCCCACAGGCACCCCGCGACTGCCCAGCCACGGCCGCCC
>VXBL01005539.1:697168-752318 GCA_013400195.1 Aramus guarauna
CTGTCACCCTCAGAGGGAAGAAGTTTTTCCTCACGTTGAGATGGAACTTCCCGTGTTCCAGTTTGTGCCCGTTGCCCCTTGTCCTGTCACTGGGCACCATTGCAAAGAGTCTGGCCCCATCCTCTTGACACCCGCCCTTTAGATATTTGCAAGTGTTGATGAGGTCCCCCTGAGCCTTCTCTTCTCCAGGCTAAACAGACCCAGCTCTCTCAGCTTTCCTCATAAGAGCGATGCTCCAGTCCCCTCATCATCCTCCTAGTCCTCCGCTGGACTCTCTCCAGTAGCTCCTTGTCCTTCTTCAACTGGGGAGCCCCGAGCTGGACACAGCACTCCAGATGTGGCCTCACCAGGGCAGAGTAGAGGGGGAGGATAACCTCCCTGGACCTGCTGGCCACACTCTTCTTAATGCACCCCAGGACACCGTTGGCCTTCTTGGCCACGAGGGCACATTGCTGGCTCATGGAGAGCTTGTTGTCCACCAGCACTCCCAGGTCCTTCTCTGCAGGTCAACCCCTAACCTGCACTGAGAGGGGAAGGGATGTGAGTGGGTTTCTTTTCTTCTTGCCTCCTGTAACAAAAGCTATTGTAGCTTTCCCCCCAGGGCACAGTGGAAAGATGTGCCAGAAAACATCTTAAGTAAGACACAAGATACATATATTTTTTTCTAGTGGTCATTTTCACTTATTTAAAGACAACTGGTGGCTCTAATTTAATCTTAAGGAAAGAGAAATTAAACTATTTTCTACACTTTTTGGCTAGGTTCAGTGTTAATTTGGGTAATTCCAATGAATAATGAAATGCTAATATTATTTCAGTTATTTTTCACCATCCTTCACTGGCAACTCTTTGAACTATGTAATATTCAAAGGAGGAATGATGACCCTGGTTTACTGCCTGTGAGGTGAGCCAAACACCAGGTTTACTCTGACAGCTGAAGGGCCATCCAACAAGAGACAGGTTTAGTTAATACTGATCTCGGTAAGCCATGCTCTCAGAGCTCTTGGATGGGTTTTCCTGTCTGACTAGTTACAGCCTAAAGAGCTATCAACACCAGGGCTTATAGAGCCCACACTGAAACCACAGATCCGAATATCTGAGGCTTCGCAGTTGTTCAGATCTAAATCCAGATCGTAAACTTGCAGCAGGGTTCTACCTCTAAGCCAGTCCTGTCCTTTATGGCACAACACACAAACCACAATGATATTTTTTAGGTGTAATTTACTCCAGGGTCCTAGCTCACAATTATGTCAGTCCAGTTTTATAGCAGTGTAAAGTGAGAGTGAACCAGTAATGAATCAATTGTCTATTACTCTGTTTGATTCATGTTGTTCCTAATAACGTCTGATATTATTTAGTTAGAGAGAACCCAGCCAGTTAGAGGTATTTCAGTGAGTTAGCTCCATGGACTCAGTCTCCTTCTTTTCGCTTGAAATTAGACGGCAGATTCTGACACCAGAAACTATGCTTACTAATTGTGAAGCAGTTGCAGATACTGTAAAACAGACAAACTTCACACTTGCATACTTCATGTTTACTCTTAAACCAGAGTGTAAGATGTAAGGGAAATGTCATAAGATATACTTAGCTGCTGTTCCTCAGAAAATCATGTAAAGATGTCCATTGTGCTTTGCACTGGATCAATGAGCAGCATAACTACAGTTTCTTCTTATGTGAAGAGCACAGAGCTCTGCTGGAAATAAACCAGAGCCTGCAGGCTGGGCTGTGCCTTGACAGCCCAGGATCCAACTTTCTCACCTGGAAAAGTGATACTTTAGACCTCTCTCACCCGACCCCAGCTTCTAATGTAACCCACATCTCTTTGCATGCCTTTCCAGGTGAATGTTTTGTGCTACTTTTCAGAAAGTGGATGCATAAAATGGTCTCTTCCAGCACACCTACTGATCCCTCACTAAAACATATCCCAACAGATGAATCAGGTACCTTGTTTTGCCCTATTTAAAGGACCGGTTTTGACAGAACCAGAGGTTTCTGGGTGAAAAAGCCTAATAACTAGTCCAGTTGTACTAGAAAGTTGTTCTTCTGTATCAAGGCTAATCTTCTGACGTACCTTCATCCCTCAGAGTGCTTTCTGCTGCTCTCAGCTGGTCCAGCTGCTGTGTACACCCACCTGGGACAGTGGACCTGAATCAAGCCTGCCATTGTGACTTTTACGATGGGGGTTCTACCCGAAAAAAGATCTTTCCTCTCTTGGGCTTGAGTGTCAAATGTATTCAGGCAAACAGAAACTCACAGTGTCTCTAAAAAGGTTTTAAGTGTCATTACAAAAGTGTAGCTTCCGCTTGAGTGCTGTTGGGAGCTGAATCTCGATGAGACATTTTCCTGCAGGTGAATGGGAGTCCCCGTTGGCAGTGCCTTTCCCGTGTCAGAATTGCTGCATGTGACAATTCCTTATTTTTCACAAATTGGATTAAATCACTATGTCTCATATCAGTCACAGCCTTGACTTTTTGAAATGCCAATTTATGATGGACAGCCTATGAAACTGCTCCAAATTACAGGGGAAGTATTTCTGTGTACCAGTACACTTTTGCATTTTTCTGAAGATTTGGTGTCTATATAGCAAGTCTTTGCCAATCTCCATGGCAACTAAACACTCGCCACCAAGGTTATGTGTTCGAGTACAGTTATTTTCAACTCTTTTGCAATTAAGATTCCACAACAGCCTTATTTTCTTGCTATAACCACAGTACTAGCAACAAGACATTGTAGAATTATGGTGCAAAATATAGATGCTTATAGCTGTACTGAACGTTCCTGGTTGGAAGCTGCCTGGTAGTAAAAGGACTACATCAGATCTTCACTTTTCTTAATTACCTTTGTCTGTCTATAAATACAAACTCTGCCAAGTCATGAGAATATCCTTTTCTCCATCCTGTTGAAAATGCAAACAATTATGCCATATGAAATTGTGAAATAACAGCCTTATTGATTATGGAAAATTAGTAAACCAAGGACAATATAGATTCATTACAATGTAAAAATAATGAAGAAAATGTGCCTCACTATACGAAAATATATTAATGTGAAATATTATAAACTATAATAAATTATTACAATTGTGCTCATTTAAAATTTATGTTCCCAGAAGTGTATCTATAATATTCATCTATTTGCATTTGCTATTAAATCATTCAAACTATGGATTGTCTTAAATGATAAGCAGCTTTGTGTCTGGATAGTGTCTAGCATCACAGGGCCTCAGTCCATGAATAGAAGCACTAAGTAAAATTGTAATAAACATAGCAATATTAAAGTGATAACCCTTACATGAGCTTCTGCTCTGCAGAACCACTGCAAAATCTATGATGATTTGCTTGGCAATACAAAAATGCTGAAATATGCTGAAATAACAACGGCAGTCGGTCAGCCAATTCTGTAATTCCTTGAAGAAGTTAATGCTGCTAGAGATTAAATAAGTTAGGAAACTGAATGACTGCTACTCAGGAAATGAAAAGATTTTAAAATATGTTTTCTAATGTAAGCAAAGCAGATATATAGGCAGTCTTTGCATGCTTACAACGGGCATTTAAAGGCCTTTTCTAGAAAATGTGCATCCTCATACCAGTATAGTGTGTCCTATGTCTCTGAACCAAGACTGGTACATCAGAAAACACTTTTTGTCCCGAACGTGTTTTGCAGATCCTTTACGTACATTTATGAAACAGACATTGTTTGACGAGGATTTATAGTTTTCATACACAGTTTCTGTGAGAATGAATAGCAGGTGGTTTTCATTCTTAAATGCTTGAGTTCTCAAAGCAACATCTAATTCACAGTCATTTTGATGGAAATTGCATCAATGTCATGGGTAAAATCTTAGCCCCATGGAAAACTGAGGAGCCGTGGGCCACAGATGGCACTCTGGGGCATCTCTTGGATGCCATACAAGGACCTGTGCTGCCAGGTGTCTTGCAGTAGATTGTGTCAGTACCTGGAGTTGTAAATTAAGTAGCAGAAAATGGCATAGAGAGAATTGACCCAGCTGGGAGCCACATTCATCAGTGATTCATTTTCATGGGAAAAAACAACCCATGCAAACTTTATAGGGAAAATACGTTTACTTTCTTAAATGTATCTATATTTGTTTTCATTGCCCATGTAAGGATCCATTTCTTTCCCGTACAGGACTGAGATGTTGGCTTCATTCACTAGGATCCTGGTCAGGCAGTCCACAGGTATACTGATGTGTTGTGCAGATGAGTTATTTTACTTGCTAGTCTTAAAGGTACTGCATTTCAGTTTGCTCTTTTCTCTGTTACTTGAGAAAATGGGGTGATTGCTGGAGGCTGACTGTTCTGCTTTATCCCCCTCTCTGCTTTGTCTAATTGTCTTTTCAGTTTTTCTTTGCCTTCTGGACCATTTCTGTTTGACCTCTATGTTCTGAGGTAGCCAGAGCAGAAAAAAAGTATCCCAGAACACAGCAAAGCTTTTATCTTTTTGTATTTTAATTTTTATAGTGTCATTTCTATATTTTCACTTTGTATTCCAGTCTTGGACACCTTAATACTTCCTTTTCTTCATTAGAAGTGAGCTGAAATCTTAAACTGCTTTCCATCCCTGAAGGTTTAGGTGTAGCTTACAACTTTACTCTGAGAAAGAAGTAGCCAGTCGTACCAGCATCTCCAGTGTTTCCCTCATTTGATCCGATGCAGGTGCCTGCAGCAAGAATATGACTCCAGTCTGCCTACTGCTAGTGTCATCATCTGTTTCCATGACGAAGCCTGGTCTACTCTGCTGCGCACCATACACAGCATTATGGACACAGCCCCAAAGGCCTCCCTCAAGGATATCATCCTAGTCGACGATCTCAGCCAGCAAGGTAGCCCCCATTTCTCTGTATGTGAGCTCTTTTTTTTCGGAGCTTCGGGGAAGAAACTGTCCTCCTCCAAGAAGTGCATGAGGAGAGCAGAAGGCAAAGAGGACCCTCAGGAAGAGAGCTAAGCAGAGCCCTGAGCTGGCTGCCAGGTTTCACTCTCCCATCCCTAGAATCCAGCTTAGCCTTTCAACTTTGAAACATGTTTCTCTTTACCCCATCATTTCCAATCACTCTGAACATTCTTACTTTAAAATAAGATCACAGTATGCAAATCTTAGCCTTCCCACTGGACCAGATCTGCTGTAATAATTTCCAGATTTGGACTTTGGCTGAAGGGTAGAGTGGAAAACTCCACGTTGCTGAAGTAATCCAAAGCACTTGGGAAAGCCAAACACCTGTAGTATCTCACTCTGATCTGTGCCTTTTATGAGATGACGAGGGTATCCACCTTTTGCTGAAAATGGGAGTGAAGGCTATTAAGTTTCCCACAGGAATAGCTTCACACCTAGTGAGTCTCAGTTTCCATTAGTCCCTATTTCTCTTTGACCTTATGCTGCTGTGGGAATATTTGGAACATGGCTTACTTGGCCATGTAAAACACATGCCCCCAACATATTTTGCCAGGAAGAAGTAGCATCTCCTACTACCTGTTGCTTTTCTATAACAGTTTGAATCAAAGCTAAAGCATTTCGGTGACGGTTCTGTTTCTGACAGGGCCCCTGAAGTCAGCTCTGAGTGAATACATCTCTAAACTGGATGGTGTGAAACTCATCCGGAGTAACAAGAGGCTTGGAGTCATCCGAGGTCGGATGCTAGGAGCTGCACGGGCAACTGGGGACGTGCTCGTCTTCATGGATTCGCACTGCGAGTGTCAGAAGGGCTGGCTGGAACCCCTCCTAGCCAGGCTGTCCAGCAACCGGTAAATATCCCCATGACCTCTGAGCTCCCTGTATATGCTAATTTTTGCTGAAAGAGATGTACTTGGAAAGATTTGGGTATTTTTTTAATCCTCTCTTTGTTATCTTCTTCCTTCTGGTCACATAGCTTTTATTTTCTACCTTACCGCCACATACATCACTCTGATACGTGGGAAGCAAGATGGGTCATACAGCTGGTAACCCTCACTTCACACGCAGTATCTCTGAACTGTCAGAGTTAGTATCCAGTTAGAGCTATAAGAAGGTTTCCTGGTGGTCTGAATTAAAAAGGTTGCAGTCTCAAGCTGTTTGGAAATTGGCAAACATCCACCGGAGAAACTGCTGCAAGACTCCATTATTTTTACTTTTTAGCTGTCTAAGTCATGAAGCCAAGGATAAAATGCTTTGTCCTCCTGAGCCAGTTTGGCTACATACCACTGTCACCTGTAGTGTCTCTGTTCCACGGAAAAAAAACAGACTTTCTGGGCAGCCTAGACAGTTCTATCTAATTACAGGTACTTTCACTGACACCAAACTGACAGGGGAAGATACAGATTCTTATTTTCTGAGTCTTTCATGTTGAGGTTGGCGCTTGGGCCTGCTGTCTATTGTACAGCTGAGCTCATCTGTGCAGTCCCCAAGTCCTTCAAAGAGATTAAGTCACTGAAAATGTTTCAAGAATTAATGGCAGTAAATCCTTTATTAAAGGGACTTTTCTGAAAGAAATATTTGTACATTAACTTGTCTATCATTACCTATAAGCCACTTGGGAAAAAAAGAATAATTGCTTGAGGGAGTAAAAGAAAAAATACATCTTTAAAACTCTTACCAGGCTGTTAAATAGTCATACTAAAGAGCTTCAAAGGCTGCTCCCAAGCACTGGAACAAGCTGCTTTTATGTCTGATTATGTTTGCTTATAAGAAAATTTGAGTTTTTAGAAATGATTACATTGTTTGGATGAAACATTAAAAACACTGCAAGCAAGAGTAATGCTGCCCTAGGATGTCAGGACTATTCTTTTCTAAAAGATCCTCCTTGGAAAAGCAGCTTTTTTTTTTTTGTCTGCTGACTTATTAGATGGTTTATTATGAATATACTTCATGATTCTTCTGCCTTGAGCTATAGTCTGTTACTGATGTTCATGCAAAACTCCTATCTGTATCAATTGGCCAGTCCTTATTCAAGGTAGCATTGCTGAAATTAAAAGAGTTACAAAAAGTCTCAGAGGAGAGCTATAGTGAAGGGGGAATTACATTGGCAAGAGAGAAGTTAAGACCCCACCATAACTGTAGTGATTCACTGTCAAAAATTATCCCTGCTTAGGGAATGCAAAGCCACCAAACCTACTATAGCTCTGAGATTTATGTAGCACTGTCATCAGGGAGTGAGAAAGGGATTCTCTTCCCCTGTAGGGCTCATACGCTCATTCATTCCTCTGGAAGAGCAGAATTTAACACTGAGTTAGCTAATGGCTAGTTGGATCCATGGAGCAAAGGTAGAAGGATGTTTTAATAGTATAGTCTAAACCGTCCCTTTCTGTATGCTGTATCAGTCACCGTGTCTGACCCTGGAGGCTTTATCACTTTTAGCATGGAGAACCTGTGCTGTTCTCCAGTGCACAGGGAAGACATGCTCTAGGGCATCTGGCAATCACTTTCCCTTGCTGTCCTTCTTTCCCCAGCTGAAGAACGGTGATAATAATGTTGACCTGATGAGGAAGTTAATTCATTATTTTTCCCCAAATTTCTTGTAATGCTTGCATGGAGATCACTATGGAAATGTAAAGCGTTAGCATAGTCAACTTGGCTTCATTTAGCAGTTGAGGAGCTGTTAAATTGAATCATGTGCACTCCCTGAGACTACCCAAATGAGGAAAGTACGGTGAAAAAAAAGCTTACAGTGACTGGTGAAATATCCATCATTCCTCTTCTTAATGTACTAATCAAGCTGCAACTCATGCACTTTTGCTGGAGAGACAGGATGGGAAAACACTTAATCACCTAGAGTGAGAGACTGAGTTGTTCGCTGGCAAGGAAAAATGCAGCCTTTCCAAAACTCAAACCTTTGCAGGAGCTTAGTGGAGCTGGAGGGAGATTTTAACTTTGAAAATTGTGAATAAGCTTAATTTTCTAGACTACTAATCAGACCTACCACTATTATTGTGATCTGTCTTAGAGCTATGCCGAGAGATCCTTGATCAAACTGAGACCGCACTGTGAGCTGAACATACTCACAAAAAGGGAGATATCCCCAGTTCTGAGTAGCCTGTGGTTATGACAGACAGCACAAACATGAGAAAAATTATTCCAGTTTTACAGATATGGGAATATTTGACAGATACTTGACTTGCTCTGAGTGATGACATTTCATTTTGACTTGTTCTAGGTGGCGGTTTTATTCACTAACCCAATCAAAATTATTTTCCCAAAAAGTATTGAGTCTTTCTAAAATCACTACACATACATTTATGGGCACCTTGATTGGAACTAGATTTGTGAACCATACCTAACAAATTGACTGAGAACTGTGCATCAGCTTAGTATATCGCTTAGGAGAATGGTTCAGTGGTTGGAAAGCATCCCTTGACATTTTGATTATTTAAGGATGAATACCGTAGGCACCTGGAAAACATTAGAAAACTGGATGAGATGCCCCACAGATCATTTCATTTGACAACTGTTTGTGTTCCAGGATAATTCCAGGTGGGTAGAATGGTGCATAGTAATGCAGCTGTGCAATTATTACAGTCGTCTTTTGAGGGGTTTGCCTTTTCCAGGAGACCGCAGGAGACAGCTGCTATTTTGTATTCAGTCCAAAGGCAGTGAAAGGCAGAGGGGGCATATAATGAACTGTGCCACGAATCCTTGAAAAGGTTGTTCCTTTAACCTAAAAGCAGTGACCATCATGCTGAAGAGGGATGATTTAAAAATAAAATAAAATAAAATAAAAAAATTCCAAAGTGTGGTGTGGACTTGATTATATCCTAGTCAAGGAACTCCACCTCTAAAAAAGGCAGGGGCACCGTAACTGTGGCAGATGGGTGGCTTGCAAAGGAGTAGCTTGCCCTTAGGACCTTGCCCTTGCTCCTCATTGCAAGGGCTGTTTCCCTCTGTGCTGGTGCACTGCCTATGCCATAGCTCAATATTATGTCAGGAAACCGAAGACTGTGATATTATTAAAACAAATCTATCTAGTTTCTAAAATTCAAAGTGCCTCTACTTAGCACCGTGATTCTAGCTCACTAATCTTTAATGAAAATGCTGTTAAACAGAATAAGAAGTGAACATCGCACTGGAAAGGTATCTCATCTGCAGTTTGCTTCCATTCAGAAGTGAATGGGAGCCTCTATTTGTAGGTACAGAAATAGAGAGTTCTGCTGTCCAGAAAATTTCTGTGTGGTTCTAGTTTTATGGTAATACACTAGAGAGAAGGGAAATATTTTGCACTAAAGTTGAACAGCTCCTTCATCTCTTTTCATCTGATTCTCCACTTCTCAGTGGTGCATACCCCAGCTTTTTGAGCTACCAAATACGTAAGCCATCTGTTTTCTACCTTCTCACAGGCTCAGGGAAGCATGATGTTACCCATCCAGAGCCCACACAGCTCAGCATCTGAGCATGCATTTCCGTCCTACTTTCCTTGTTTTGAAAACCTTCCATATACTTCACATATAACAGCCTGCTTACTGGGACTTCTCTTTTCGCCTGATCCTTTTATATCCCCCACTTGTCGGTAACACTCCTTTCAAATCCAGTAAATTAATGCTCTGCATTTACGGGGTATGTTATGTGAAGATATGCTATCTCTTTACAATCTTTCACAGCTGATCAGGATCAGTAGGTGACCTATTTAAAACAAGTTGAAGTAAGGAAACAGAGTATGAGAATCTAAGGCCAAAAGCAAATATTATTGCCAAAAGTAGGAGCATGATGATTTAGGCACATGGCACAGTGCTCTGACTGTCCAGTGTAAAAAGGTATTGGTTGCTCCTACAGATTTTGGTACCCAAATACAAATTTGAATATTTGAACAAAAAAAGACAGGTTCAAAAGATTATTTTTTTTAAAGTAAAACATTCCCTTAGCACTCTAGCTAGCAGAGATTTGAAGTATATGTTTAGTGCTTAGCATATGAGTAGTCCATGAGTTCAAGGAGACTGTTCATATGCCCAAAGTTAGTCTGGACTTGGTCTGTAAGGCAGTATTTAAGTATTTATACCATAGCTTTACCATTCCTGATCACTGCATTTTGTCTTTTTGTTAACCCTGTCTGATTTTGAATGTTTTGCATTACAATTTCCCTGAAGACTTCAGCCAGTCAGGAAGGTGCTTTCAGTGAAGATGCAGCGTGCTGTGGAACTGGCTTCGGCTCTCAGTTACTGAAGTTTTGACTACATGCAGAGCCAGAGAACTTGAACTGCCTGGATTTCCCAGCTATCTAACTTTTGCAGGGAATGGTCCACTCTGAAACTAGTTGAAAATACATCATTTTCATGTTTGGATGGTGTTTTGGTTTAGTGTTTTGTTTTGGGTTTTGGGGTTTTTTTTGTTCCTCTTTATTTAAAGAGGGATTTAAATGGATTAAAATCTGTTCCCTTTCTGGCAAAAGAAAGTATAAATCAATAAAAAGCACTTTCAAAAAACAGTATATCTAAAACTTCAAAACAGATGTGTTAATTAAATCTTCCTCTCCTCATGTTACTTATTCTAAAAATAGAAAAGAACATAATGTCCATGGTAACTGTAAAGGGTCATGAGAAGACATTTCATTCTCAATTGTATTTGGTTGAGAAATCCCAAACCAGGAAATTGTTCTTGTTTGGGTTGCTCTTTTTTCTTGGAATTGTGACCTTTTGTAGTTCATGTGTGTTCCAAGCATTTGAAATATTCACAAATTAGTCAAACAGTTCAAAGCCTTGCTGCTAGTTGTATTTGAATTTCCTGTTTTTTTTCCTTTCCTTGGATTCCACAGAGTAAAATTAGCAGTAGTTTGCCAGTGTGTGTTTCATTTCAAAGTGCCGAGAAGCTGCTGACTGTCTGCCAGTTACCCGGTTAAAAACAGAAAGAATAGCTAAGAACATTTTCCAACTTTCAATTACCTTCTGCTGCAAATTTGCATTTAGAACCACACAACATCAAACCATCATTGCATATGCAGATCTTTTATTTTAAAAAGCATTAATACCAAAAGATATGTAAAGCACTGCTTGATTAAGATTAAAATTGGACATTGACCAGTTTTCAGACAAGATAAAGTTACTGGATTCCTCTATTTCAGATCAGAAAGACACTCCCAATATTTGAAGTTTTAAGAAGGTTTGTTTCCACTGGTTTCATCAGAGCTACATCAGTTTATGCTGGGTGAAGATCTAGCATTAAACTCCCAAACATACTCTTGAAAACTGTTAATCTTGGCATTCTGAAAGAGCTACTTGAGTAATAGCTCTAAACCACAGTTATCAGTTTGTACTGCATAATTTTGTGGGAAAGGAGATTAGATTAGATTAGATTAGATTAGATTTTGTTCTGGTTTATCGTTTAATTTAACCAGGGTAGAATGTGACCTATCCGGTGAGTTTTTTCAGCTATCTTAAATACTGTAATTTTCCATGTCCTAATTTGCAGATAGTTTGGCTAATTGCTTGATCTCCAAACCGTTAGAATCCATTACAATGCTGCAGGTATTTTTCTTGAATAGCATTGAAGGATCAATGCCCAATAGCAAGCAAAGTGAAAGCATGCATTAAAAATAAAGGCTTATTTTGACAAGAACTACTGCTGTGGTGCTTACTCTTATGAGCGATTGCACTGATGCTAGAAGCATCTTTGGATTTTGGAGTTTTATAGTGGCAATGGATTTAAGGTGGCTCCAAAAAGAAGGACAGATTGGAAATGGCTGGATATGAAAATGTAGGATAGTCTGAAATGTCTGGATCATCTGATCCAGGATATATTGAGTGTAACTCTGAGTATCCACATTGTCTCTGTCTAACCTATCCTGGATGTGCACATGTGGTCTAGTCTTCATGGTCAAGGTTTTTTGAATGGTTTAGTCTACATTGCCTCCTCTGGCTTCCACTCAAATATGCCCTGCTAATATTTCCGTCTTGACTCTGAAATTGTAAAATAAACTACCCTGGGGTCATTAGTTTCTCAGCCCTCTCCGAAAGAGCATGGATAGACAAGTAGCAATAGATAGCATGCCTTTGAGCAAGTAGCAACAAGCTGAGGTACAACTCCAACTACACTCATAACCAGACAGTTGTCAGAGATGCTCATACACTGGAGAATGCAGCAGGCTGTAGAAATTACAATTACAGTGACTTTTTTTGTTTGTTTATTTCAAGTTTAGTCATATGAAATCCATTTTACTTGTTAGCTGGATTTTTCTCAGCCTATCAAAGAAAAAACACGTGCTTGCGTGAGTCCATCAGGACACTACCTTTTAGTAACTTCTAGAAGCAGTTAGTTTACTTTTCATGCTGTTAGCGAGTAAAGGTTAAATATAGCTTTCAGTAGAAAGGCTCCTGCTGGCTTGCGTTTGAGGTGGTTGCTCCTATCCTGAATACCAAACTATATCAGAGGGGTATCATCAAGAGAATCAGCAGAGGATATCAGCTTTATTATTTTTAGTATCATTTCTTTCCATCTCTTCTTGAGTCCTGCAGGACAATGACAGCAAATCGCTGCCTTAATGTATATGCCCATAAATGTTGTGGGTGACCATAAAATTTTTCATCTGTTTATAAACCCAATGCTTGTTTCTAAGAGTGCCCATGATTACCTATTACAAAGGCTGGTTTGACACCTGAATGGAGAAATATAATCACTTCTCTATTTTAAATCTTTCTGCCTTTAGCTCATCATAGGACAGTCTGCTTTTATTAGGAAATAAAGGAATAGCTGAGTCATTTTAATGCTATCATCTGCATAGTCCATCTTCATACAATTCACTGACAATCAGTAGTCTCTGTCTCTCCACGGGCTTCTAAAATTCTCTACAGGAAATGGCAACTGTGATACAACAAAATTTGGAGTTTCCTCCCACCCCGATACTGAAAAAAACATTACTCTGGTGAATGAAAAGGCAGAGAAGATACGTCAAGATTACATTAACATCACCCAGAGCTGCCATCTTCCTCAGCTGGTTCTGGTCTCTGCCATGGATAACTGCGAAGGGCTCACTGCATTGGAGATGTCTGAGATGACCTTCATTGATAGTACTATGTTTTAAGCATATTTCTCTCAAGAGTGATCTCTGACTAACATATAAATCTTCAAAAGAGGATATAAAACCTTCTACTTTTTGCCCCAAAATTGACCATTTCATTTTTCTCTCTCAGTTTTAACAGGAAGTTATTTTCTAGGGAAAGAGCTACTCCAGAATAATTTCCTATATGGATATTCTTACTCTAGAACAAGAGTAATTTTTCCAGTGTACTTTAATCCATAGCAAATGTTACTGATTTTTCTCCGGAGGACCTTCTATAGGTAAGCCTTTACACTGAGACCAGAGGCTGTCCTTTTTGCATAACAGAGAAGAAATGGCTAATGTTGTTCTTCAACACTTTTTTCCTGCAGTCCCTAATACCATTGCATTTATACTCTGAAAATTTCCAAATATGATACGTCATTGACCTGGAAACAAAGAAAGCTGATGGCTCTTCTGAACTACCAGTTAATTCCGAGATGATGTTCAAGCACACTGTGAAATACCGTGACATGTTTGCCATGGGGAAATGTCTAATACCTCTTCTCAGACTAATCCAAATTTAACTCAAGTTAGAAATGAATTGGAGGATTGCTGCTTATGGTACATTGGCTCTGTTCTGGCTCTTAAAAGTAGATTCCACACTGTGACAGTGCATTTGCAAGAGCATTTTAAGCTTGTGATAAAATACACACAAGCTGGTTTATGGCCTCGGTGATAAATGTTTTTGCAAAACAACCAGCAGAGCAAAATCAGGATAAATGCACTCTTCATTGACCTAAAGTGACAAACTCGTGAAGTGTGTGGAATATCTACAGGAAAACCAAAGTGTGTGAGCCCAAAATAACCCTTTGCTATAAACTTTGCATCCATGCAAAGCCTAAAACATCAGAGGTTGGGGCCTCTGTGTGAAATAACTTTATAACAATTCTGATGGTTAACTCATAGCAAAGTCCTGAATAGCTTTAAATGACAATGCAAGGTACAGGTTATCAATAAATTATTGATCTTTAGATTCTTCACTGCAGGCTCAGTATTCCCCTGCACTGGGCACCTGAGCTTCTATCAGCAGGGAAAATAAGGGCGCTCAACATCTCGAGGAGTGCTTCTGCTTGACAGTGTCAAAAAGGAGAACTACTGTTTACTAACAGAGTAGTGAACTTCGTTTGTGCTTTGGCTTTGAAAATAAATGATATTGTCTTTTTCAGAAACAGTGTCGTCTCCCCTGTCATAGATGTCATAGACTGGAAGACTTTTCAGTACTATCACTCTGTGGGCCTGCATCGAGGTGTTTTTGATTGGAAACTAGATTTTCATTGGGAACCAGTGCCAGAGCATGAAGAGAAGGTACGACAGTCTTCCATCAGCCCTATCAGGTAACAGTCCATCAGCCAATATGCCTCCGCTCAGCTCAGCAGCAAAACTGTACAATTTGGGTCATCTTCCAGCTAACAGATGAGAGACGCGGTTACTTGCCTATGCTCGGTTAATGTTTTTTTAAAGGGATAGATTTTTGGTTTACACGTTTGGCCTTTAGTAAGCATTCTAACTAAATTGCAGTCATACTTTCAACATGACAACTATTTTCCACACATTGAGACCACCAGTATACAACCTGACCAGATAAGGTGTGGAGGTTTGTAGGGAAAGCAAAAGATGGATCATGCAGAGTTAAAAGAGATGTCTTAATCATTATCTGTTTGTCTGGAGTTTTTGGGTGTACATGTATGTATCATTTCCCACTGCACTGAGCTTTATTTAATATTTTGACTCTTGACCTCCTTCCCCAAGCAAATCTTAGAATTCAGTTCCAGTTGTTTTTTCTTTTGGTAAGATAATCAATTCATTCAAGCTTATATGGAGTAGTATTCAATCATTTTGCAATACTATCTCTATGGAAATGGCAGGGTGTTCATCCTTCACATAATTCCCTATCCAAAACTGAAAGTGTTCATTTCCAAACTGTTTTCTGTGCAGGAGTCCTGTGGTAGCTGGTGCAGTGGTGGCCATGGATCGACATTACTTCCAAAACACTGGAGCTTACGATTCTGACATGACTATGTGGGGAGCAGAAAATTTGGAGCTATCTATAAGGGTAAGAACCTGTGTTGGGTTTGCATGGCAAGGTTTTGGTAGCACGGGGGGCTACAGAGGTGGCTTCTGTGAGAAGCTGCTAGAAGCTTCCCCTGTGTCTGATAGAGCCAATGCCAGCCGGCTCTAAGACAGACCCGCCGCTGGCCAAGGCTTAGCCAATCAGCGCCTCTGTGATAACATATTTAAGAAGGAAAAAAAAAACAGAGAGAGCTTTAAAACATGAAGCTCTGGTAACTATTGAGCTTTTAAGGAACCTGAATGAAAAGGCAAGAAGCAATTTATAAAAGCAGTTAAGTGCAGAATGTCTTGGAGTATGGAGAATATCACTTTACTTGCAGAGACCTACCCCCACGGTCTGTGGTCTGTCAGGACTATACAAGAACATGCAGCTGCTGTGAGTTAGGAGCATTATGTCAGGAGAAAGAAGTTTCACTGGCTATCACTATCCGCCTGAGGACAGAGTCACTGTTTTTGGCACCTTCTGAAAGCTGCCTCTTCTTTTTTTGGCATGTAACATGCACCAAAGGGAGAGTAGCTTTATTTCTTTGCCAACCTGTAGTTTTAACATCAAATTGTTTATATTAAATTGTTTGCATTGATTTTTGCTGAATACAAAGAGTAACTGATATTTAAAAGCAACGAAAATTGCAGACACAAAGCATATAGAGTCTTTAATTTCCCAGACAAAAGAAGGTGCGCCCCCAGGTCTCTTCACTACCCTGCACTGACTGTGCACAGAAAAACATAAAGCATATAAATAGCCATACTGGGTCAAACCAAAGGCCTGTCTTGCCCGTTATCTTCTGTGTCTCTGTATCTGTGGGGAACAGTGTATGAAGAAGCACGTAATAATGCTCTTGCTGTTTCCAGCAATGTGCAGATTAGGGTTTCCTGAGGCAGAGTCTATAGTAAAGGAGCTTCTCCTTTTTCAATAAAGGTAATCTAAATAAGGTAATGTCTTTTTGTGCCTTCACCTGTGTTTCAGACCTGGCTCTGTGGTGGCTCTGTAGAAATTATTCCATGCTCCCGAGTTGGTCATGTCTATCGAAATCACTTTCCCCGTGCTTTCTCCTATGAAGAGGCCATTGTGAGGAACAAAATCCGAATAGCAGAGACCTGGCTGGGCTCTTTTAAAGAGAACTTCTACAAGCACGACACATTGGCTTTCTTAATTAGCAAGGTAAAGACATATGTAGTTGTTTGTTTCTGAGGGAAGGACTGTGTGTTGAGGTAGGTGAAGGGGGTGGAATATGGGTGGAGGTGTCTGTGTGCAGTCAAACATTCAATGGGTATGGTGCTGGAGATAGTCTTTTTATGAAAGTTTCCAGTGGAAGAGCTGTCAGATCAGGAAGGAAAGAGAGAAACTTGTGCCAGGTGTTGTTTGCTGAAGTTATCAAATCTCTTAGAGTATGACTCCTTCTTCAAATAATTCCTTCTTCAGCTTGCCCACCAAGCTGTGATTTATTTTGCCACCAATAGTACATGGAGGGTTGCAGTGCATCTGAAGTGGAAGCTAGTAGCACTGTATGCTCAAAGGGCCTTCCTAGAGTATTCATTCTTTGTTACTGAACGTCTTCCTCATGTGAGTCATGAGGAGATTCAGAAATATTCCTGGGCGTGTGGCAAATTGTGGTGTCTCTCCTAATGGAAGGGAACATATCTGAGTGGTATAGTGACAAAAAAAAGTCATATATTTTCCTGAACTGACAGATATCCAGCAGCAACTGTGAGAAAGTCAGATCTCAACATAGCCGCTATTTACAAGTTACTTTTTCATCAGAAGCACTGTGCAGACAGCAGTCCGACCGCCAGGGATTCGGATTCCCAGCAGCCTGTACGCTAAGACAGGCTTGCAGCCAGGTGTGTGGCGTAGCCCTGGCACGCAGCCACACTTCAACCGTCTGCAGGCTACACACCATCCAACACCTACAGAATGGCCACACTTGGTTTTAAGTCACTGTATAATCCATTGCAGATCAGGATCAGTCAAGGGACTATATATCCCATGTATTACAAACCAGTGGATGTTTGTTTATTGGGAGTCATGCAGCTGTCATTAATGTTGTTCATGTTGTTAATGTTGCTAGTAATGTGCCATTGCTAACGCTGCTGCAGTTCTCAGGAATTCTCTGGCTCCAATTCCTTTTCTTGTGACAATATCCTCTCCTACAAGGCAGTGGGCAAACTTGTGAGCACTTGTGAATGGAAACTATCATTCGTCTTGTTTGCTTAACAATGCCATGCTTTTAAGAAGAAAGATTCACTGTAAACAGTTAGGCAGAGCATGGGCAGGTGCCTGTGCAAAGTTTCCCATTCAGTTCTGCATGCCTCAGCCGTTGCAGTGCTGGCCATCATCTAAGAAAGCCAGATCCAGCAGGAGCTGCATTGTAGTGGGGAGAGAAACAGGGCTGTGCAGTGGCGTGGCTTCTCTCCTGTCACCTACTCTGGCCTCCTTACACTCCGCCGGTGCATCTGCCTCTCCAGTCAGCCTACTGTGCTAATCACATTTCTTTTTTATATACTATTTTAACATTTTTTAAAAGGCTTCTCCCTCCTTGTCTGTGTTGTACGTTTGAACTCTACTGGCCAGAAGTTTGTCAATTGACTCATAAGGGTTACAGCCATGTAATCGAAAGGAGGACACTAGGCCAAGTCTTTTAAGATGGGCAGTTAGGTCCTTAAATCATTTAATAATTACCTGAAGGCCTTTCTTGTCAAGTCAGAAGCAATTTTCTGTACTAAAACCTACAGCCACCAATGATACAGTTTACTAGCTGTAAGCACCATGACCTTTTGCCCGGGAGTTTATTCTAGCCAGAATACTTTTAGTACTTCTAAGAATGATGCTCCTTCAAATGATCAATTTTACGATCTCTGTGCTCAGCATACCATAACATAAAAGGCCCTTTTCTCTGTTCCTTTCTTTCACAGCCAATATTTTCAGTATGTCAGTGCAGCGGGATGTTATTCAAAAGACACAAGCAAGCAATGACATTATTGCTGCTCAGCTGCAGATGGGCCCTGCAGGGATTTATGGCACCGAGCGGCTGAGCGGAGACACCTATTGGCCACTAACAAAAATCTCAGTGAGCCTTGACCGCCGACGTTGCCCACTGCAGAAAATAACTAGTGACCCCCGTTTAAGTTGCTTTATAAGTCTTCCCATTTTATGGTCTGAATCGCATCCTGCACAGGATGCGCGTGCTGTGAGCATTAATGCAGATGAATTAGAGTCTTCACTATTTCAACCACCGTCTCTTTTTCTCCTTGTCTGTTGTGGTTTGTTTATTTAATTTACAAGCACAGTTTCCTTTCAGTTTGGTTTGCAGGGATAATGACTTTCTTTACATTATTTACACCATTTATTCGGCATCAAATGCAGACTGTAACTAGTATGACAAAACGAGATTTACTGCCATCGCCTTCTTCAGCCAAAGCAGTCTCATGAGAAACATCTCTTTTTAGGGGAAGCATTTTACTTCTCTATTTCCCTCTTCCAAGAAAACCTCTTGGGGACAGATTCGTGTGGTGCCGAATTGCTGAACTTTGTTGTTATGCTTATTGAATATAAGACTGATACTAAGCTATGAGGTTCTCTTTAGCATATTGCAACTGTCAAGCTTTGCCTGTGCAGCTTACAGGGGCTGGCAAACATGTGGCATGATTGATCTCTGCCTTTACAAACTGATACCTCTCACTTGATTTCCAAGGCCCTTCATTTGTCAGTGTTTTCCAGGCATGTCGCAATATCTTTTTTTCTTTCTTATGGATACAGAGAAATAGCTGGTCTGAGGAAAAGTTATTTATGGCCAATTCTTTGCTTATGTTACCAATTTTAATTTCTGACTTAGGAATACAAATCAGTTTCCTGGAATCCAAAACATTTTTAAAAAGTAGAAACATGAAGGGGGCAAACAACTGCTGGCAAGAAAGAGGAGAGAGACTCTTAAGGGTGGTGAGATATTTTTAGTATTTGGGCACTGAGAGATTTAGAAAAGTGTTTTGTGTGGTTTTGAACCTGAAGGATTAGACACTTACCTGCTTAGAGGTTTTCAGAACCCTGTTAGCCACCTTCAGTGCTAAAGACCCTCAAATATTCAGACTGTCAGTCCTTTGCAGTGCAAGTGCCCGTAGCTGCACCAAGGGTTGAAGGCACTTGTCTTTTTTCAGACCAGAGTTGCTACTAGGATGGGTGAGAGTTGATATGGTGTGTATATAATTCAAGAAAACGCATAACTTATAGGAAAGGTTTTATGCCTTTATAGCCGCAAAACACATTCACTTACTAGATTTAGTAGCTGTCAGATAATAATGTAATAGACTATGTTTTGGGCTAAATTTTGTCATCACTTCCATCCTCTGATCATGGAGGACTGACAATAACTGGGTAATCTGGGCTGTTAAAGGCCAGGAAATTGAATTTTAATCAGCGGGGCAAATTCTATACTGATTGATAATCTGATACAATCCCACTGATTTCAGTGCAACAAGTATCAGACTTGGCCTTGACTTTTTAATTAAAAAGACAACAAAGACTGACTTAGCTTGCAAGATGATCATCATTTTTAGAGGAAATACTTATTTTCACAGTGTATGCAACTTCTGAAACATTTATTTCTGTCACAGTGCCAGACTAAATGCTGTTTTAGCACAAAGTTGGAGGAAGGCTATAGCTGGTCCTCCCACTTTGCGTACTCACGAGAGATACATATCAATATCTATAACATGCAGGATAGAAGAGGTGGTAGAAATAATTCCTGTGTAGTCATTTTTATTTGCAGCATCTCCAAAACAAATATACTGGTAACCTTGTTCCCCTCATGCTTTCTCCGTGAAGGCAGAGAAGCCAGACTGCAGTGAGCGCCTTCAGCTGCAGAAGAGGCTGGGCTGTAGAGATTTCCATTGGTTTATATCAAATGTGTACCCTGAGCTCTCCCAACCTGAAGACACACCAAGATTCTCAGGCAAGGTGAGAGATAACACACTAGAATGATTAGCGGTTTTGCATTGTTCAAAGACCCCAGTATTGTTTCCATGTACTAGAACTCAGGGAGCATACAGTAAGAGGCTGTTCCTGCTTTGAAAAGTTTATTGTCCAAACAGGCAATGCAACAAGGATGGGAGGAGAAACGAAAGCACAGAGGAGACAGCAGCTGGTCTGAATTCTCACGTAAATGTTGAAAGCCAGCTAGGAGCTGAACCCAGATTGTCTGACGCTGTTCAGTGTTACAGCTCAAGACGATCCTAACCTTAGGTTCATTAGGTGCCATTAGTAAAGGAAAGAATTGTGTTACCTCATGCAGACGGCAACAACAACAGCAGCTGAGACATCTCTGTGCTGACCCATGTGCATGAAAAGCAAAAAGCATTTCTTCAGTCCTGCACTTCCCCCAAGGGTAGAGGTGGTAGCAATAGCAGGTCTTTTGCAGACTGTGTACAGGAGGTGATATTCTCAATGTCTGGTTTTTTTTAAACACCAAAGGTGATAATTATCATCCATTAAAATATCCAGGCAACCTTACTGGAAGGGGATTTGCTCCTAACAAGGCAACAAGGTCCACTAATTAAGTCACAATCTGATATCCATAGCCAAATTTTACTTTGTCCTTTTACTATTTTGTCTGTTCTTTATTATAAAATTTTGCTTGAGAAGAGTGTAAAAACTGAGTGTGGATCACAGGAATTGTCATGTGTTTTTCTTCTGGAATATCTTGGGATTTTGTGCATAAGGTGTCCAGTTGAAGTGCAATTTTCCATTAGCATAAAAGTTTTGACAGATTTCTTTTAGCTATCATCATAGTCAAAACCAGAAGTGGGTATCTCTAACTTAAACAAAACTGACTGGGTAACACTGACCTTTGGTGAGACTCTGCTTTTTATATCAGATCACTTTGCAAGATCAAAATGCAACATCTAATATTGCCTGAATTGTGACTAAAACATATATCGGAAAGGAATACAATCACAAAAAAGTTAGCTGAAAGATATTTTATTTGTATCTGATTGTGCTTTATTTCAGTATAAACCTTTACTTACAGCTTTACAATACTGGTGTTGGCTTCTGTGCAGATTACAAACCTGGAAGGGCCATTGCAGAAGGCTCTATCGAACTCTCCCCTTGCAGCGACAGTCTCACCCAGGTACCGTATACTTTAAGTAGGCACCATATCAGATCAAGGGATCCATCCAGAAGACAGTCACCTCAACATGTAAATGGCTGGGTTGGCGTAAGTGGAAATACTGATGTGTGCAAAATCAGGCATGTGCCAAGGCAATGATGCCCACTCTTCGGCAGCTGTCATTTGAAAAATGGCAATGTGCCATGTGTCACTGAGGCCAGATCCCCACGCTTTGCTCCAGCAGACATCACTAAGTGCCTGTTTGTTAGTACATTTGGTACTGTCTGGAGAACAGAAGCCTGGGAGTAAGAAATACATAACAATTCTAGAATAATGGGGATGGGTTTCCCCACTGGTTTCTAAAAATGCAGTTTAATGCCTAAACAGCAGTCAAAGACAGGAGAGAAATTCAGGTAGACTCCCAAGCTCGCATTAGAGTAGCAAGTTCATGCATTAAGAGAAGCCAAACCAACACAGACCAACTGCAGATATTTACTCTAAGTCCCAAGCAAGTTTTGCTGCTCACACTGAGCTCAGGGTGAGCTGCAGGCACATTTCTAACTGCAATGTGTGTGGACACTGTCAGAAACACCCTTCTGTTCAAATATTTATTAAACTAGAAAATTTTATTATAGGATGGATTTACTTTATACATAATTACAGTCCACAAAGCTTTGTCTTAGGTAAATAGTTATGCCAGAATTAGCTAGCGGGAGGGATTGCTTTGCAGGGTCAAGGTTGTTGGGTCTCTGTTGCTCATGTTTGGGTTGCATCTTAACAAACATGTACAGGAAATTATTTTTGGAATTAGCATTTAAAAATGAATTTGGATGTCCTTCCATCATTGTTTAAACAAACCCTTCCTTTTCCAGCACTTTGAATATAACAGCATGAAGGAAATCCGGCTTGGTTCTGCTCCGCTGTTTTGCTTTGATGTCAGACACGGGAAGGTTATCCCTCAAAACTGTACAAAGGAGGCAGACAACAGCCACCAGCGCTGGGATGTCCAGGAGGTCAGTAGTGACTCTGCCATGAGGGCAGGGCAGCTGTCGGTGATGGTGGGATCACTGGGTGACTGACAGGATTTGTGTGGGGGGAAGGAATGGGGTATTTGAAAGGCAAGTTTCACTTCTGTACCATTTTCACCCAGGAAATTTAGGATGAGTCTTGCTCATTTCGACTGTCTATGTGAAATAAATTTGGTTTAAAAATACAAATTACAGGAATCCTACCTAAATTCTTATGTCCTAGCTTTGACTGTTTGTCTTACTGGCCTTATAGGAGTAGAATCAGAATCTGTGGTTGTGAAAATAAAAGCAGGGGAAATGCTTGCCCACTTCTTTTGGATGGAGGAAGGGTCCTGGAATCCTGAACTGTCCCAAATGAGAACCCTTTGGGTGTAGGGGAAACTTCAAAATTCCTCCTGCATTGTAAGAGGAGAGCAAACTTTGTATGAGAGGAACTTGATATTATTCAGTGGACTTCACCCAGCAGAGCAGGAACTCCACTACAAGACTGAAAAATGTCATGCTTTAAGACAGCCTGGGAAAATAGCAGTTCCTGCAGATGGAGGGATGCAGCAATCCTCTGGTACAGTTCCTACTGTAATTTGGTTTGATTCGTAAGGGAAGCACTGGTCCTTTTGAAATGTTGTGGCCTGTAGTACCATAGTTGATGCTGACGACAACCTGTACCAGAGGAAACAAATAGTGGTAGAAAAGAGATTTAGCAAATGCTGTGCCTACCACTCCTGTCAGCTTTGAAAGGAGTTACGCATACTCACCGGGCCCTGGGCTCAAAGCTAAACCTAGTCATTATGTTTAGAGCAATACTTAAAATTTTTTGAACAACTAGTCATTACTGGTGATATATTGTATGTATAAAGTTTCAGAAACATGGCCTAGCTTTTACTGGACATCCCTTATTTTTAATTTGTTCTTTCTTTCCATTCTTGTTTCACCTCGTAGAATGGAATGATTGTCCATGTCCTTTCTGGCAAATGCATAGAGGCAACGAAGAGTGAAGATGTGAAGGACTTGGTTTTGTGTGTATGTGACAAGAATGCAAATCAGGTGTGGCGATTTGAACGTTCTCATGTGCTACATCAGAGATGACTGACTGGTCTCTGTGGAGCTCAAGTCCCCAAAGTTTAACATTACTTCTGTTTGGGATTTAAGATACATTTCCTGCATGGACAAGAAAGATGTTTGTGTTTGCTCTAGCATGCAGGTAAGTTAGGAAAATCTCTCCTTTGAAAGCCTGGCTCAAATAGCTGCCACCAGTTCCTGGTTTATTCAGCTCTAGCTAAAACGTCTATTTATTCTGTGAAGCGGGGAATAAAGATACTGTGAGATTCGCAACTCTGCTATTGCAGAAGACATTTAAGTTTGCCCTTTGAAGGAAACATGGAAAATTGGCTGCCAGACAGGTTGTCTTTAGCATATTCTGTGACTTCGGAAGATACAGGAAAACAAATCTTTGTGAAACTTTTGAAACTGTAAGAGGAAGCCAACCAAACCAGGATAAGAGTTTAGCCTTGTTTTACACTGCACTCGACTCATATAAAACAAAAGTAGGTTTTATATGCATAAAATTAGTAGATATTTTCACTTGTTAATGGCTAAAATTTTGTTTTCCAACTGGCCTGAGCCAAATTTCTACTCTCTATGAAATTGCACAGGGCAGAAATTAGCACTTAATTAGGCACTAACTGTTCTAATTGATTTGGAATACCAACAGTCCTCAGTGTTTGGCACACCCTTCCTTAAATCCTTCATCCACAGTCTAATTTGGATGAGAAATTGAGACTGAATTATTGAGAACTTTTTTATAGTTTTAATGAAAGGTAAGAACAATTCTTCAGGAAACTTTTGTGGAATATGGAAGGAGATTGAACTAAATTGGAAAGAAGAGTAACAACTTCTTATTCTGAAATATAAAGTATCAGTGGCATCCATTTGCTCTTGTAAAGCTATGGGATGAGCTCATTATTATTCCAGTGACAAAATGCTGGCCAAAAAGAGCAAATGAAGGGAAATTACAGGTGGATACCTAGAAGGAAAATACTGATGCCTGCTTCCGCTTGCTTGCTGCCTACTGCACTGAGTAAGTCTTTCACACTGTCAGTTCTAGCCAAGATCTTTTGGATTCTTGCTGTCGCGGGTCACCAAGGTGATCCTCGGAAGACGATAACATACAAAATTTTCTAAACAAACTTCTTCTGCAGAGCCTGCATGCCAGCTGACCTCCTGTCTTTCACAGAAGTGAGTGAGAGCTCATGCTAGGTAAGGAGAATGGTCTCATACAGTATGTACTAGCAAAGCAAACTTCTATCAGTATTTTGTTAGGGCGCTTTCAATTTTGGAATGAAAACAAATAACAATGTCACTTTTCAAGAACCTGCTAAGACAGAAGAACAAAGATTTGGGAGTTTTCCCACATCAGCACCATATCTGATTTATACCATAAATCACTCATAGCTACATGTATTTATTAAAGGGGAAGGGCATCATTAATGAAACCTAATTTGTTATTCGTATTTTTTTCAAGAGATAGAAAATTGTGGTTTCTTTGGTTTTTTGTGTTTTGTTTTGTTTTTGTTTTTGTTTTTTTTTTAATGTACAGCACATTGTTAATGTTCCTTTAGACAAAGGAAGGAATAACAGAATATCCTCCTCAGAGCATTCCAGTCATCTGCTTTTAGTAAATCATAATAAATTGGTTTCAAGTATATAAAATTGGATGCAACAGAAGACACAAACAGCATTCTGTGTTGTGTTGTGTTGTGTTGTCCAAAACATTTCCCAGTGGGGTCTTTGTTTGCTTTGAGCGCTTACAGATTCCACACCATTTTCAGGCATCGCTCCAATCAGCCTAATTACCACTTACTCTTTCTTTGATAACATCAGAATCTAATACCATTTGCTGCTGTGTCATTTAAAATTTCCTGTGACATTCTTGAAAATGCTTCAACTTTCAGCTGAGAGGATGGTACCAACTTCTTCCAGAACACCAAGTGATCTCTGATCATTGCCCAAATCTAGGGTGAGAAAAGAGAATTTCTAAAAGTACATAAAAGCTGAGTGAAATGCTCTTTTTGTGACTTGTGATTCCTTTATTTTAAATTATAAGTATGCCAGATTTTTTAATTATGTATTATTTATTATATTTTGGAATCTACACTGGGAATATCATTCCTTCAGCATTTAGATTAATGTTAAAAAATGTGTGTACAAATATGATAATTAATCACAAGTGGGATTTATCACAAAGAATAATGAAAATACTTTGGTTTAGAGAGGAAATGTTTGGAATTAAACTTAAGAGATGTGGACATCCTCATACTGCTTTTTAAAATGATGATAAAAACCTAGAAAATAAGGTTTGCTGTAGAAATATGTAAAATGGAAAAATATGTTATGTAATACCCCTTCCAACAATAAAATGAAAATATATGGTTTGGTACCATTTAAAAAATAAATGTTATTATACTTGTTGCTTTTAGTAACAGTGTAAATGTGTGTTTGGTTTCCAAGGGAACTAAACAATTGAGCACCAGACAGAAGGCAGCTGCAGTGTGGTCTGGGAGGTTTCTGTATGGGGACAGCCGGGGACATGGATGGTGGGCCATACCATGGAGCACACGTCCCTCTAATATAAACATAATTTATTCTTACACACACACACACCACACATGAAAAAAAACTCAAACCACAAAAGGAAAACATCGATCTCCTGTTTTTCCTAGTCTCCTTCCTGTATGCCTTTGAAATGGGTTGGTTGTATGTACCAGTTGTGGTCATTTACGCTTTGCCCCTGTGGTTAGATCCACCAACTGGACCCTTCTCCTCGTGTAGGTGGTGCAGGGGGCTCCACAAAGGGTCTCTGCTAAGGGTGCTGCGGTGTTTTCCTCGTTTTTGCCCATCTGTCACACAACACTAGCAGACAGCAATGCCACATGGAATTACTTTTAGCTCTGTTATTTAGACAGCGACAACATTTCAGGTTCCTCTAATTCCCGTTGACAGGAGAGAAACGTAAGAATAAAATGTTTCGGGCAAGAACGGAGTAGCAGTTTTAAACTTTGAAGGCCACCAAAGTAGAGCCTCGGGCAAGAGTAAAGGAATTCCAGTAAAGGGTAAACATCTTATAGTCTAACTCCACCTGTTTCTTTGAATTTGGCAACCCAGGCGTAATGAATGCTTTGAGCCAAACCCACCCATGAAGCTGAGCTAAAAGGTCAGATTCAAGAACAGGTCACCTTTCGGTTGACAACGCTTTTAAATAGCCTGGTTTACTCCTCTTCCAGCTAACTGGAAATGGAAGAACATAAAGGCTTGAAGTATTATTCAACCTACTTTTAAACCTAGACCCAGTTGATGCAGTCAGTATTGGCCATAGTTTGGCGTTTGTCCTGTTAGGTAAGGTGTCATCACTAACGCAGAGAAACAGAATGGCAGCATTTTTCCCCGTGTGTTAACCTGAAGTTTGAACAGGGGAGAGGTTAGTGCAACCTTTATGTGAAATCCTGTAGCACAGAAACGTTCAGAGCATGTCTCAGTCCACGTCCAAGTACCTCCAAGTCCTCTGTTAGAGATGTTGATTGAGCCGTAATCCTGTCTGCTTACTAAAATGCAATAGCTTTGATTACAGAGTTCCCTAGGAAGGAATGGGGCTATGCTGAGGCGACCAAGACAAGAACAGTAACAGCCTAGATTTTCCTAACAGCTGGAAGGTGGCATGTGAGTGAGACCTTTCAGATTCTGCCTTTCTATCTCATTTTATCTGCAGCAGTTTGATTCAGATAATGAACGTATTGGAGGAGAGTAAAAAAGGAGCGTTTTGCAAATAGTGGTAAATTCTTGGCTCATGGTTTTAAGTTATGCAAACTGCACACTTCTGCCCCAAATAAAGTATATCAGTGCACAGTGAAATGTTGTATTTTTATTCCTCTTCACTGTGATATGATTGGCTAATGTCTCTTTTTCCTCATGCTGCAGAACAGCTGGTCTGCAAAGAACTCTTCAGAAAGCCTCCGGTGGCAATACCTTCATTTAGCCATCACCTAATGGTCTTACAGAAATGCGTAGAAGGACTCTACCTCCACTAACATCTTAGGTGGGGGTTAATTTTATAGTCCTTTGCCATAATTTCTATTGGTTTCAGTGGAAAGGTCTGAATAGGGACTACAGAAGTAGAGTCCCTGGAAAGCAGGATCTCTGGCACACCCTTCAGACAGCTCACAGTTGTTTCTTCACCAGGTGGCTTGGACAGATGTACTAGAAAAACAATCTGGCTACATGGCTTGGGATAGCCGGCACAGCGGTTTTGCTGTCTTTCTTGCTGCAAATGGTGGGTTTTTTTTGTAAAATAGCTATCTCACTTGGGGATTATTATGTATTTGATAGATGGGACAAGATTAAGCTCTGTTAACTGCAGCCACCTAAACAGTAGTAACAACTAAACTAATTGACTAGGGTTCTTCTACTGGTCAGCAGAGAACACTTCCAGAGGCAACGCCTTTCTTTTCAAAGACAAGTCTTTAAACAAGATGGGTGATTCACTATCTAGACGCGCTTGCTTTCTGTACTGATTAGAGGAGTCTTAATGATTAATTTAGATGGCATGTGTAGCTTTTAAACTGGAGTTAGGTGGAAGGAACATCATCTGAAGGGTACCCAGGCTAAAATCCCTTCCAGGAGCCCAACCCCAGTGCCCAGCTCTTCCAATTGCCCCCCGGATCTGGCCTTAGGCACAGAGATGACGGCCAAGAATGAACTCCCTTGCTACTATCTGCAGTTTCCTCAAATAAGCTTACATTCAACAGCACATTTTTTTTCAAGATAGCTTCTTTGTTCACAAACTGAGAGACGCCACTGTGTAGGACGCTGTGTTACAGCATGATCCGCTCCTGATGGAATAAGAATTTAAATTTTCAGAAAAGTCTCTGTAATATTTTCAAAATTTTAACTCTAACATTAATGATAAATCTTCTATATCTTTCTGCTGAGTAGGTTAGAGAGTTACAGCAGAATTTTCGTGATACAGAACAAATACAGGTGTCAGGATTGTTAGCAAGGGTCTTCAGACCAGTCTGAAGGCTTAATACATTATTCAATTTCTAAGTAGCTACACAATGACCTTTGTTAAAGTCCATGACCTTTGGTAGTAATATCACCTTTATTTATACTAACAGTAAGGTTAGAAGATGGTGAAGATAATAGATTTTTTTTAAATATGCATAATATAAAAATACTAAATGTATTTTAAAATAATCTAAACTATTTTGTGCAATTATTCCGAAGATTGCTAGCACAAATCTCCATTCTTTGCCATATTTTTGTTAGTCTCAGTCTTACAGACTGATAAAAGATAATATTTATATTGTTATAGGCCTAAATGAGCTTTAAAGGATTACATCCTTTGGTATTATGTTTTTCACAGTATTTTTTCTTAACTTCTTAATATACTATTAGGTGAAAACTGTTCGGGGTTTTTTACAGTCTCTTTTCCATTCATTTAATGTGACATATACATGAAAAATTCAATCGCAGATATGAAAGAAAATCAACTGGTACTTTGATGCATCAGGAGTTCATCTCTAAAGATTGTGAACATCAGATATTTATATCTGAGGACAAGCCATTGGGGGGCTGCTTCAAACACAGTGTATTCTGTCAATCACTCTTTATACATATGGTTTGGGATTACTGAAAAAACCAAAAGTGGTCAAAAGCTGTAAGCAAAAGCCAAAGCAAAACCTTTAATGCAAAACAGTTAAATAGAGAGGATAGTTCACTGCATTAGCAGCCTCCTCTTTTTTCTGTCCCTTTTGTTAGCACATGCTGCCTGCTTTGCCCGCTTGGAAATCAAGAGCCAAGCAGTGAACAAAGAGACAGTTTCATAATCAGAAAATTTCAAGGGAGCAGATGCATAAAACTCATCATGTCAATTAAAAATAAGCCTTGCAGTAAAATTCTCATTGGCCAAGTTGTCTATCTAAAACACTGGTTTTTTGTCTTCTTATCTAATTTGTGTCTGTGTCATACCCATCGAAAACTCATCATCTGTGGTGCCAAGAGCTGTTATAACTTACAAATCAGTCAACAAACCCTCCAGCCTGGAAGACCGCTCAGTCTGACTGAGCAACGAGCGCTTCCCGAGTTCACGCAGTTCAGCTGATGGATCACCAGCCGCCGTAGCAAGTCCCCAGACGGGAGCGAGAGCCGCTTCTCCAGGGCAGTTTGCTGTCGATTCCTTTAGTTGCAGAAGCAAAGGAAACATTAATTTCCCACTGCGACAAACCGCAGTCAGTCTGTGGTGTCTGTGTAGATACGCACGTGTACAACCTCAGGAACGGAGCCTGGTGCTGATGCTAAGGAAATAACTTTTAGTTTTACATAAACAATAAGTGGTTTCGGCTCCAGTTCCTGCTGTTGGAAGAACCTCCTGCGTGCAGCCCGGGACAGCACTCGTAAGATTCCCTAGTGCCAAGAACAACTCTTAAATCGGTGATGACAGGGAAGGGTGAAACAAAATAGGTCTTGACACTGAAAAATAACTTGATAAGCAAAATAAGTACAACGAGACCATAATTTGCTAATTACAAGAAAATGTCCATTTTTTTTCTGAAAAATATAGTCTTTTGTATATTTTAATTCAATATTAGACATTGTAACATGACTCTCAGGCTTGGCAGAGAGCCGTAACTCCATTTTGCAGAATGTCCAAGGTTTCCGAGTCCAGTTTGGTTTCAGTGTGGAACAAGACCCGTTGTTCTCTTTACTCTCTGAAACGGATCTGGGATTCTCACCGAAGGCACAGCAAGAGAGGTCCCCAGGCCCATGGCGAGGTGCCAGGCTCTGCTTCCTTGTCGTCCCATCGTAAGAAAGACCGTTTTCCTCTGGGATGTCTTGCTTTCAACAAGCTGGCAAACTTTGATAAAAATTGTTTTGCTGGAATTTTCTCTGCCAGCTCTAGTGAAAGTGTTTGTAACAATTACACGCTAGCAAGAACTGCAGACTCAGCAGAATGAGGAAAATCAGTATTCAATTTTTAACAGAGAGAAAGAATAGAGAAAAGTGGCAAATGGGGAAGCTGAATTTAATTTCAATTCCCAAGTACGTCCATCCATTTCTTTTTTACAGCACTGGAGCACTGTAGAACAACCCAATGGGGCTACAATAGTAAGAGCAGCCTCTGGTTTATGTTGCGAGTACTGGCTCCTAACGGCATGCCTGGCAGGGAAAGCTTTTCTCTACATTTTCATGCATTCGGGCCATTTGCTCTCTCTTTGCTCTCCTCAGCACCTGGAGTGATTTTCATCTCTCCCTAGTTGCAAAAGCAAGTTCTGGAAGGGAAAGGACAAAGCAGGAGGTTGGTGATTAAGGACCCAGAACCAAGTCCTCACAGTGGTTTGAGCCGGTGGAAGCTGCCCTGCTGTTTGATATCTTGGCATTTGTTTCACTCTTGGTTTCCCCTTGCAGTTGCCTTGTCAGGTAGATCTGAGCAGCCTGAGCCTTCCCTCGCAACTCAACCCTCCCCGCTCTAACTTGGGCGGCATGACAAATTACCTGAGCATCGCCCACGTGTAAGAAAAGCCTGTCTCGCTCCTCAAGGATGCGGCAAGAATGCACAAAAATCACTCTGGATCGGAGGCAAAGCTAATCTTTTGGGTCCAACAGTCAGATGCCGTACCTCCTGTCTGCCTAGCGCCAGCCTGGGGACTTTGTGCCTCCTTTCCTTATTTTTTTTAGGACATCTAGTGGCAGGAAAAAAAGTGTTTGTAGAGAAAAATCATCTTGTAAAGCTCTTAACATGAAAGTAAGACATGAAATACCAGTATGACCATGAACTCCAGCCAGTAAGGAATGAATGTCAAAATGCCATTTCTTTAATTAACAATCTGGATTTTCTCCAGGAAGAGTTATCTCATCTTTTTCCTTCTTATACAGGATACTGCAAAAGAATAAACTGAAATGGAGCTCTCTGTTTGTGGAGGGAAGTATGCTTTTTTGCTAACCAAATAATATTATTGTACACTGATTTAAAAAAAAAAAAAAAGCCATCCTTTCTCCCCACTGGCACCCCAAAAAACATCCTGCTACTCTTTTGAGCACAAATTGTCCAAATCCAGGGCTGCTACTGCATAACTCAATGAAAGACTTAAGTCTGCCAGGAAAATATCCAAGACATAAAATACATTTATAGCTACTGGTGATTGTTATTTTATGCCTGTCAGTAATCTTTTTAGCAAACAGCTATCCTCAATTATTGATATTTCATTATGGGCTTTCAAGGTGACTCTGTAGATGAAAGGTTTAACCCCTTATTCTCTGTTTCTCAATAGAAATACTCTTGGCATGATGAATATTGGAAATGTACAGCAGGCCATGAAACTCCATCCCTTCAGATAACCCACATTTTGGCCCTTGACAACGAAACCTGTTGGGTTTTGGCTGCAGCCCTTAGTCAGACCATTCCAGCTGTGCTGGTACCGTTAAAACCTCCCCACCCTGTGTGGATCTAGTTCTGCCGGGCAACAATTTCCTCCTCTGAATTGAGGAGAATGTCAAGCTGCAGAAAGGGCAAGAGCTATTTATACGTGCTCCTATACTAGGTCTCATCAGTGCAATTATATTATTAAAAATGTTTAAAACACACCTGCAAATTAAAAAGTAAAATGAGTAAAACCCCTGGGTGTGGACAAAGTCTACATCCAGTAAGAACACGGCAGAGCCTTATCCTTTTGTTTGTTTGTTTGGGTTTTTGTTTGGCGGTTGGTGGGGTTTTTTTTTTGTTTTGTTTTTGTTTTTGTTTGTTTGTTTGTTTTGGCAGTAGAAAAATAATTCTAATGGAGAAAAACAGGAGAGCAAATAACAGCAGAAGAAGTGGCAGGACAGAGGAGATGATTTCTCAGACTGTGAGAATATGCAAGTGGTCCTTTGCTCTACTGAGACCAAGATTTCTCTTTTTCTGGCTGGACATGTCAGAAATACACACAAATCTATACTTGAGGTTTCCTCCCTGCCCTGTTTCAGAGGCTCATCTCACTTCGCTTTCTGGTTGTTTTCTGATGGACTGGCTATAATGAAAAAAATGATGGATTTTCCACCAGTAAAATAACTATATTGTGAACTATGGACAGTCTTGGAATTGTCATTTCCTGGCAGTCATGAGCAATGAATTCCAATATGCTACATCTGGGGGAAAATACCGGAAAGAGTCTGCACGGTAAAGATCTGGATAGTGCAAGAATGAGCAAAAGTAAACAGTATTTCACATTGATAAAACCCATTTGACATGTTTAAAATACAACACTCAACTCAGTAAGAAAGTAGAATATTAAAACTGAGGAGTTTCAGATTTTCTGAAAAGGATGTTTCTTAACAGTCATTGTGCTTCCGGCCGTGGATGTAGCTCCTCAAATCTCACTACGGCATTTTGCTCCTTAGTTGTTGTTGCACAAGCGGTCAGGAGCACCAAGAGCGTGTGGGACGCAGCAGGGGTGTGTTCGGGTGCATCCGATGGTGGGGCCAACAGCCTGACCTCATGAAGCAAGTTATGGTGCTTGAGGCTGATTCTAGTCAGATACCTTACATCTGGGGAGTATTGTAACAGAGACTGCATAGCTGCCCAACAAAATAAGTGAACAGAAAGAATCCAGCAGTAATGTATAAAAAAGAGAAATCAGACTCATTACTCACTGAGTAGAGTCTCCTGAAAAATTAAGTTTTGGGGAAATCAAAACTACTCAAGAGATTGATGTCAAGTGCCAGCCTGCATGGAGGGATTGTGCAGGGTGAGAAATACTGTGGTATTTTATATTGACTTCTGCAGAATGAAATTACTGATTTCATAAATGCTGAAATGTCTCAATTAACATTTTTGGACCAAACTGATTTTTATGCATTTAAAATTTCTTCTCCTCTCTCCTCCCTATTTTTCAGTTCAGCAAGAGATAAAGAAAAAACAAAACAGGAGCCGGAGCTGATCAAGAGCAGTCACAGCATGTGCCCTGTGGCACTTCAAATACAGCACAGGTCAGGATAACGTCATGATCTTAGGAATCAGGGGTTTGTCTGTGGTCCTCCTCACCCTGAGCTGCAACAGCCTCAGACGTGAACGACACCAAAATGCACTTGCCCAGTCTGATCTTTTGGCTGACACAGTGAAGCAGCAGTTGAGTCTGAAATATTTATGAGAGATAGTTATGAAGGGCAGAAAACCCAGAAATTTATTATTTACTGCTCATGTCCTTTATTCTCTGTTCATGGGTAATTCATTGACATTCTGCCCTTCTGTGGGGTGAAGTGGATCTGAAGTAACATCCCCAAAGCAGCCTGAGTTACTCCGGATTTACGTGGCTGTGCTGGGTGGCAGGACGTGCCTCGGAGCATTTTATATCAGCTGTGTCTCACAGGGCTCTCTGCGCCCGGGGCTCAGTGAATCCCCAGCCAGTTTAATCTTCACAAGCTGCCCTTGCAAAGCAACCTGCAAGTGTGTTTGCAGATCTAGTATGATAATTTCTCATCCCTCAGGTTGATTAACCTGTCAGAAATTAATATCTCTTTCTTCAGACCTCTATTTTTGCAGGTGTTTATGGTATAAACGCCTTGACCGTACAAAAACGAACTAGACAAAATGTGCAGACGCTTTATTTGGCATGGAAAGAAACCAAGGACACGGCCCCGCTACGGTTGCAAAAATAAAAAGAGTATGGGGAACTTGGCCTTCCTCAGTGGAAACTCGGCATTTGGGTGGCCCCGCTGCAGTCTGTGTGGGGCTGGCAGTCATTGTCTCTGAATGAAGAGGCTGGCTTAACCTGGATCGCTATCAAATCCTCCCTCCGTGAGACCGTGCATTTGGCAGAGGTACTCACAGAAATTCTCTGGCTGAGAAAGCGCAATCAAATCCTGTTAGGCGTAATATCTCGAGAAGGGGGTCTATTAGTTTAAAACACTGAGAGAGTTTGACTGCGGTTGTTTGGCGTTTTCTCCGGTTGCTGATTTATTTGAATTCTCCTTCAGTTATGAAAATTCCAGATTTAAAAACAGCATCAAGAGAAAAAAAAAAAAAAAATATTTGCAAGGGTCAGAGTGTTTTGTAGGGACCAGATGAAATTTTTCCAGTGTGTATCTTCTATACATCATCCCTCAGTTGCTGTATGCACGGGGGATAACCATGCAGCCTTAACCACTAAGTTACTTCCTAGGTTTACCGAGCAAGAAACAAATTCTGAGATTAGTGTCTGGAACAAACACAATCCTCCTTCTCATAAGCAGGAGGAGGTGGGCCCTGTATCACGGCATCCCCCCAAACTTCCCCACTACCATGCGCTCTCAGCGTACAGACAGAGGAAATCCGCATAGGAAAGACAAAGGTATCAGCCCTCTCTCCGGCTCACCCTTGCTTCCACAGCAAAAGCACATCTCTAGCTTGTGAAGCAGCTTGCAGCGGAGGTGTAGAGGCCAGAGAAAGATGTTTTGATGCCCAAGGCAGGATGCCAGCTTGGTGCGCCGTCACCTGGTCTCCCTTGGGCCTTATGTCAAGGGATGTTAAAAATACACTCTCGGTTCCAGTTAACAGCAGTGCTTGAACTTCATGAACCATCCCTGGCAGGGAGCTGGTTTTGCTGCTTGCCACGTCCTTCTCACAGTCCTACAACAAGGGGTTGCATTTGCCCGTCAACGTCCCACTGTGCATCATCCCAGGGTTTGGGAATTTTACTGTTTGTCTCAACGGGAAACAGATTAAGTTCCCGACTCCACAGCTTTTACTTGCCCAAGGAAAGCTTGTGGGCTCTGACCCCAGGCTGTTTGCAAAGCCTGTCAAAAACCATTTGTGTATGAAGATCACAGCAGCAAATATCACAGTTAAGGCTAAAAGGCAATTCTACGCCAAGCTCATTCTAGGTCACTAACTTCCTAAGGGTATTCTTCCAAGAAATATCTTTATCTTGAGTAGTTCTGCAAGAGGAGAGAGACAGTGAGTTTCAATTAACCCCTTCTTCAAAAGGAAAACCAAGAATTCTTCACTCTATCACATCACTCATGATTTATTCAGGACAGGACTTTTTTTTTTTTTCTTCCCCAGTATTAGAAAATGAAGTTATAAGAAAAGAGTAGATTTGAATGGAAAAAAAAAAAATTCTCTTTGCCCTTTCAAAAAGGGCGCTGGTTTATCTGTGCATCTTGGGCAGCATCCACACTCCTTTTAGAAAAGTCAATGCAGTGTATTCAAATTTAAAAGAAATCTCACATTGCAAGACACCACCAACTCCAGTCAAAGGCTTCACTGCCTGGAAAACTCAGATCCCCATCAGGAAAGCCACTGTGGCAAAGACAAATACAAGAGGCACACAGACGTGTCTTTCAAGAAAGAGATGAAGCCATGTAAGAAGTGCGATATAGCTAATTAAAAGGAACATGGGAGGGAAGTAACAAATTACAAAACTAAACAAATAAATGCTAACTGATGGGAGAACATTAACCAGTCTGGGACAGTCCTACCAGAGTGCACGGAGCTGGCACACCTTCACCAGCTGCCATTAGGAGGTTGTGGTAGAATGACAACCCCAACTGGGAGTGACCAGCAGAAACACCACCTGAGCTGTTGATAACCTGACTCAGATCACCTTGTCTTCTTCTAGAAGATGCCTAAGGCCACGAGCAAGTAGGAGAAAGACATGGTTACTCTGAGGCTTAGATTCTAAAAGACTTTTTCCTTAATTGAACACTAGTTCGAAGACAACACCAGCCTTGTGCTCAGCAAGCGTCAGAAAATGCACATCAAGCGTTAACAATTTTTTGAAAATAGGGAACAGAATGGAGAACAAATATCACTATGCCAATGTATGCATGATGCATCTGTGCCTAGAACTGTGCACAGCTCTCACCTCCCTTCCTCTCAAAGACAGTGCTGGAGAGCTGGGCAAGGTTCAGAGAAGGGCGACAGAGACGATCACACGTATGGAGCAGCTCCTGTGTGGAGAGTGGCTGACTAGGCAAGGACTTCACAGGCTGGAAGAAGAGGTAACTGAGAGGAAGTAAGAAAAAATTCTTAACAGTCATCAGTATGATACAGAGGAGAGAGCAGGGAATTGTCTCTTCCTATCCAAAAAGTGTCTTCAAATGAATTAGGGAGCAATGGGTTCAAAACAAACAAAGATGCTTCTTTTCACAAAGTGCACTTAAAATGTGTAACTCCTGTCCATGGGATGCAGTGGATTTTGTGATGTCAATTCAAAAAGTGATTAGACAAATTCATGGAAATACATATTTATTCACGCTATTAATCACAAATGCATCAGTCCCAAGAAGTCCATGACTTATAAAATTGTGTGGTAAGGTGTTCTAAAGAAGTACCCCCAAATGCTTGCCCTGGTATTAGACTCTTCCTTAGCTGCGGGGCAGTGCTGGGGATGGGACGGGACCAAGGAGCCCCTTGGTCTGCCCTGGGACAGCCAGTTCTGCCCTGACGCACCTGCCTGTTGCTGCCGCAGTAGTTCTCAGCCTCTAGGACAGATTTCTTTACTGGCTATGAAAAGGGACTCTGACAGGTAGTTTCTCTGTACCTCTGCCCCCCGGACTGTTTTCATATCTGAATTCAAAGTGGTTCTACTTATCAAGCTAAGGGATGTACACCGGAATCCACCAATGTGGTAACACCTGTGCAGTGCACTGGGGGTCACAGCAGCCTCTGCATAATATAAGTCAAAAATATTCTACCGTAATGAGAGAAAAGGCAGGATAATGTCCGGTTCATATTTTAGATACTTTTTTCTGTATTTAATTAAATGAAACGTTAACTTTAAAATCTGTCACAAGCTACAAAATCAGTTCTAATCTCTGTTAATGGAGTGATACAAAGTGATAAATTTATGCTGCAGTATGCAAAGCTCAGTTGGAGCTCACCAGTCTTGCTATTGTCTGAAAGATAAAATAAATACCAGACGTTTGCATTTGCTTTGCATAGGTACACAATTTCCACAGAAAGAAGCAGCAACATGCCTATGACCAGAGATATAAAGAAATGAGAATTGTTAAGCAGCATCTATTTCAATGTATTAATAAAATTAAAACAAACTCCCTTGAAAAATTGTAATTTTTTCCCAGGGACTGCGAAATAGTTATTCTTCCTAAGATTATACCAGAAACTTCTATTTTGTGTAAACACTGTGGGACTATGCACAACAGATCATGCTCAGAAATGTTGCAGCCATATAGTGTTCTGGTGGACTGGAATAACTTTTACTTAAAATGCAGAAATTCTCAAAAAGTTGTTTTCTGACTTGTCTAGAAGGACTACAACTGAGACCAAAGTAAAAACATTTGCCATGGAGCAGAAAGAGCGTGAAGAGGGCACTGGGTCAGCGTATTGCCAGCTCCTGTTGATTTTACCCTGAGTTTTGTGATAGTTGGATCTTTCCCTGAAGCAACAGCTTCAGCATTCAAACAAAATGATAAGGATCTTAGCTTGGACTTAAAAATAAAAAATGACCACCACACAACAAAAAACTTGATAGAAAAATGAAAAGATAACCCCTAAGAGCTTCAATATGAAAGAATAAATTTAAAATATTTTAAATACTACAGTTTTAAGACAAACTTAGGATATTCAGGAGCCAAACTTGTAAATTTTGAAAGCTTGGTTTCAGCAATATCAATGAGCTCACTGAAAACCTGTCAGGGAAGTGACCGAGAAGAAAATGGAACATTAAAAGTTACACTGTATTAATCACACAACAACTGAAAATATGGAAAAGAGTAAAAAGAAAAGATGCTTACTTAACAAAATATATATGACACAAATATTCATGAATTATTAATTTAATTTGCATTCATGGATTACTTTTCCTATACAAGGAAGAGCGCAGGCATAACATCATAATACTCATGAATTAGTCTACTTGCTTCCTTTGGAAATGTTTCACAATGCCCCCTTATTTGGGGGACCCAAAAGCTCACTTCTCAATTACACAGCGGCCAACACCAATATCACCCATATTTTGAATTATTCCTTAGATCACCATGTACCGGCAGAGCTCCTCCCTCCTCTATGCAACGACAAAGAACGCCAAGAGGGAGGATGGACACTGAAAGCCAAGAGCGAGGGCTCACAGGGTTATTCCTGCCTCAGGGCATACTGGTGGACACTGTGATCAATCTTTTGGCTCAAAAAAAAACCCAAACAGTTTTCCAGCTTGGCACAGCTTCCGTCAGTTGTTGCCTCTGTCACTGGTCAGTTTCAGGGCCGATGAGCCCAGCATCGCCAGGGTTACACAGGTCCTCCCTGTCCCTCCTGTCTTCCTCCATGCCACAGCTACCATGGGAAGACATTAAGAAATCAGTATTTTAAGTTGCCATGATGCAGAATTGAAACTGTGGCCTAACTAAATATAAAGCAATCCACAAGGAACTGTGCAAGGAGAAAATCATGGCAAACATTCATTACTACGCTAAGTATCTTGATAAACCCTATTTTTAAAAACATTTTGAGATGTTTTCAGTGTAAGAAATACCTACTCCTACAGTTAGCCTGATCTGAACATTAAACTGGAATATAGGAGAGATGGAAATGGGCTATGTGGAAACTGTTTTTCTTAGTGACAATACATACTTGTCAGTTCACTTTCTAAACAGAAATTTTGAAGGTTTATTTGAAATTAATGAGCATCTGCTTCTTGGTAGATAGACTTGGTAATCTAGGTAATGATCTTTATTAAACTGATATTCTACAAAGCAGGTAATTTTTTTGGACTGATGCTGAAAATCGAAATTAAAAATTGTGACGGAGGGAAGAAATGCCAAGGTATTTACATAAGCATCATTTAGGATATTACAACTTCCCCGACATACAGAACAAGTGGACCAGCTGAAATTGGTGGCCTAACGACCTCAGTTCTCGGGGGTCCAGGGTCTCTGTCACAGACTTCTACAGTGACTATTCAAAACTAATCATGTATGCCACTGATACAGGCACAATGACCCAAAAGTACGTGACCTTCTCAGCAAGTTTCTTTGAAACACTAACAAGAATCTGTTTGGAGACGCCAAGCCTCTTTAGTTTAATGAGGAGCAAATTATCTTCCATTTCTTTGCATAAAATTGTGACAACAGAGTGCATTGCTTCTTTTCAATATTACATGGGAGTTTAATGGTATTTAACAGTGTTAGCAATTTCAGAGCTTGAATATCTGAAGCTGATCATAAATTGTTCCACCCTCTCTAATCTCTAGTAAACATGACTTACTCCAGTAAGGACTACATTAATGTTTATGTGACGCTGTTGTCATCATATTGGACTCCTCTGCGCAGAGTCAAGGACCTAATCAGATACATAACCATCAATCTGCTTGTCAGATACAAACAAGAAGCAAAAGACTTCCTTGTGTCCAACAATTATCTTTTGACAAGTGAACCATTAATTTCTAAGAATATGTAATACACCAGTGACGCATAAGGGGCCTGCATGCTGCACAAGAGCCTGCAGTGCTGTAAAGAAACCTTGTGACTGAATTCCTGAAAAGGAATGCTTCTGTTGGGTTACTCAGATTGCCCTGAGTGGTGTTTTGGAATTACACAGCACAGAAGAATTTTAAAAAGCTGCCTGCAATCACTGGAGTCAAAAGATTCTTACAAGTTCACAAAACACAAAAGTGAGCAGTTCTTTGGCTTTACCATCACTGAGCTTTTATGAAGGATGAACACTCTTGGTACAGAACTCCACTCCTCTCTGCTGAGCAGAAGGGAAAGCAACAAACCACATCAATGGTCTTTAAAAAAAGATCTCTCTCAAATTCCCAAAAGGCCACAAAACAAGAGAAATACACAATCTGTCCTTGCTTAGTCACCCCTTTTTTTGAGACAGCAACTACTGTCTTGAGATCCTCGAGGCACTGCAACAAGACTGAGCTGAGAGAAATTTATGTGGGCAAATGCGGCCACATCCTTTTCTAACAAAGTCAGCCCTGACACTTCACTGTTGTTGTGCTGTAAGAAAGCTCCAGAAAAGAAAATGTAATGCATACTTCACTAAAGCTTTGATATATACTGTGTAACCAGATAATTTTAATGTGTACATAAATTGCATTATACAACTTGGACCCTATTCATATGTGGTAAGAATATGCTTATCATGAAACCTGAAACATTGACAGTCCCAACCTGATGTAATAAAGTAATTTTGCTAAAATTACTGTTTAAAAAGCTATTACCTGTATTTTAGATGAGTGGGTAGAGAGAATTACTGCAAGGCTTGTTTTAGCACATGCCAATTAAAATTCAATTGATAAACACTCTTTTACAGCCATGTAGGAATTCAACCATATGGAGTATAAATAATTTCCTACCCAAGTTTCATAGAAGTCTTTATGACAGTGCCTTACCTGGTCAAATTACTTTTGTACAATGTATGCAACTTTAGAGAAACTACACCTGGCCATTTACTTTGCTAAAATTGAAGCTGAGTATACATCCCCTGGTGTTCCATTTGAAACTTACTCTACTTAGTTTTATCTAGAAGACTTGTGGAAAAAAATCTTTAAGATATTTATGCAGTAGAAATTTGAATAGGAGCTGAAATAGGGTTCCTGTAAATTTGAAAGAATAAGCAATGGCCCATTATAACCATCAGTGCAGTTTTAAATATCTTTATTTAAATAGTCAAAATAAATATTTGATAAGATATAGCTAACCAAAGTACCACAGCTTTTTTTTTGAAGCGCAGATTATCAAAGTAACATGAGTGCCACCTTCTGGTTCAGGCATGAAAACACTCTGGGTTGTTCATCTTGCAATCAAAACTTCTAGCTGAAGGGTGTAGGGTTTTTTCTATTTTCCTTTATTTTGGTTTTTGTTTTTGAAAAATAATTAGAATGTTCATCTTCAATATTCACAGAATGTTGTAAGAACAAAAATAGTTAAACGCAAGAATTCAGTAAGACTTGCTTATCTTTAGTGCCTGGAGCAAAATAACTACATAAATGCTGCACAAGTATTTTTCCCCAAATATAACTTCATAGGTGTCAAATCCTACTAAAACACATGAATGACTATAATTTTAAATAAATTATTAAATGCAGTGGCTTGTAATATAAGAAGTAGTCTTGGAAGCAATGTACTTTGGAGTATATTCTTCCAATTCTTTTCTACCCTAAAAAAACTCCTTTGTATTAAGTGAAATGTGTGCACCTCCTACCCAGGAAGTGACAGAACCTAACAAGGGAAGACTGAGAAATTCAGCGAATGTACTACTACAAATGGCACAAAGAACTGCAGCCCATTTTATATTTGCTGCAACAGTCAAATCACAAAGTTGTTGAGAAACTATGGGTAAATTACAATCCACTTTGAGTTCAGGTCCATTTGTACATTACTAGCTTTGCAAGGGTAAAAAAAAGTTTTAATCCTTTTGTTTCACTTCATACAATACCCATGAAACTATATTGCTATTATGTCAGAGGTCATTTGATAACAGATACTAAAGCTGTTTCAAAGCAACTGCAATTTAAGAAACAAATGTGCCCCAACTGCGGTGTTGCCTCTGCTGCAGATATAAATACAACTGCACCTTCTTTGTGCTTACAGTAGTAAAAATAATTTACCAACAGCATTGGTTCTGGGTCTCTTATTTTTCCCCATATTCAGTATGGGCTGGAAGCACCTGAGGCCACATCCTGGCTGACACCGTGCTGTGTCAAAACTTTAATTTTGTATGGCATCATGTTATATGGACTTCTAAATTTTGTCTCCCAACATTTCAGCTCTCTATGCCATACCATACACTGGTACATGCCCACACAAAGCCTGTTTTTCTCCACACGCTAAGAAGCCACTGCTAGCTAAACATTATAATTTCACAACTCCGCACACTTCTGTATATTGACTTGCTGTCAGGATCGTAACCCTCAACTCTTCTGGAATACATATAGCAACTTACATATTTTTTAAAATGTATAACTTTTATGAACAAAACCCATTCATGTGTTGATGTCCCAGCAAATTCTCATTCAAATTACAAAGACAGCCAGTTATTGCACTTGTATCTCACAGCAGTGAGCACTTCAGCAGGAGGACCATGTCTTTTTCCACCGTTGCCATCCTGATACTTTCTTATTCTAAAGCAGCAACAGTTCATGACGTATTCATCAGCACTTAATCAACTCCTTGTTTGTCAAAGGTTCTGCAATGACTTCATCACGCATGAACTGTTCCTAAAGACAGTAAGTAGAGGTTTAGTTGATTTTTATTATTTTTGGATCTCCTCAAAAAACACCAGATAACCACTTGTTTTCTAGGCTGGGTATAACTGGTATGAATCTACCAAAACATGAGAGCCAGAACATGCCTATTAGATAAGAAGAACTATTAGACTAGCTGACGGGGCTGCTGGAGTCACAGGTAGATCTTAACATCACTGAGATTGTTTTGGTCTGTGTTCCCCCCCACGCTCACCCAAGCTGGCATGTTTTAAAGCCCAAACGCAGCAGGAGAAGGAGACCAGAAAAACCAAGGGGTGAAGCAGGAGCCCTAGTCACAAACGAAAGTGCCTCTAGTTCGCACAACCCTATCCCACGTTTACCGAGGACTTTTAAAAGCTGCCTCCGCGCCTTCCTCAGGGGACAGCGAACCGAAACTCGACTTGGGCCGACCCGGCGCCGGGGGAAGCAGGCCGCAACCGTGCGGGACAGCCCTCTCCCCGCACCCACCTGGTCGTAAATGACGCGCAGGATGAGGGAGCAGCTGGGGCAGGTGGCCACATCCTCGCCGTTCTCCAGGTCCTCCTGCAACAGCCCCGAAAGAGCAGTCACCGGCCCGCCCGACCCACACACGCCCGCGGCCGGCGGAGGCGGGACCGCGGCCTAACGCCGTTCCCCTCCGCCTCCTTCCCCCGCCGCCTCGTCCCTGCGCGCTCGCCGTTACCCGCGTGATGAGGAAGCGGTCCCCGCACGGGCACGGGTAGCTGTACGTGTCGGTCTCCTCGTCGTACTCGAAGTCCTCAATCTCCACCTCGTCGTGGAAGACCGCCATGGCTCCGCCGGCAGGCGAGGGACGGCGGCGGAAGTGGCGGAAGGGTCGCAGGAACGGAAGGGACGCAGGAGCGCACGCGCGCACGCGTGACGGGACGGGGGCGGGGCGAGGGCGCCTCTTGTCACGTGATGCGGCGCCGGGTAGGGGTGCTGCGGAGCAGCGCGAGGGGGCGGTTGGGGAATGGGGCGCGCGCGCCTCGGGGATCCCTTGGGGAGCGGGGGTGAGGGTCAGCGCGCGAGAGCGCGGGGAGGTGTGGGGCGGTGTGGAGCGGGGCCGGGGCCTCCCCTGTTCCCTCCGGTCCTCCCCGCTCCCTCCTCACAGCCGGAGCCCCGCAGGGCGGCTGGAAGCGGTGGCCGGGCCGTCGAACCGCTGAGCGGCCCGGCCGCCCTCTCTGACCGATACGCTCCGCCCTTCGGCCCTGCCGGGTTCCCCGTCCTGGCCGCCTTCCTGCCCGAGAGGCGGCGCGGAGCAGCGATCCCGAGCGGCTGAGGAGGGCGGCCGGGTGTAGCCGCGACCTTGTCCTTCCCCCGCCTGCCGGGACGAGGCGGGAGGGCGGCGAGGACGCAGCTTTCCGGTCTCCCCGCTTCAGCCAAGCGCAGGGTTCTCCCCTGTGCTCCCCCCGCCCTGTGCTCCCTCATGCTGGGTCAAGGGGAGAAGGTTTTTCTGGTGATGACTTTTTCAGAAGGGGCAGTTTGTCAGAGGGGTATCTACGCACTTGCTTTTGGCAGAATGTTTCCTATCCTGCTTCGTTAAGTATCCTTGCTTCCCCTTCAATACTCTTGCATTAACTTACGCAGTAATTTGCTCTTCCGTGTGATACAGGTTAACTAAAAGTAACTCTCTCCTTCAGATACTGATGTAGGATCGAGGAAGAGAAGAGATGCAGTTGTAGAGTTCAAGCCGTGTTAACCCCGGGCTAGTGGGTCAGAGGGTAAGGAGAATGAATGATTTGCTGGATTTCAATTTTAGGCAAAGAGAGGAAGGAGTCATATACAAAAGAAACACTCTCTTCTCTCCACGAAGCAAAGGAAGAAAGGGAATATTTGGAGCAGCTATTTCTGTAGGGGCTTGGGTAAGAACAGAAGAAAAAAATAAAGGGAGATTATCCCACCAGACAGGAGCTTGGAAGGCTGAAGCACTGCATCTCTTGGAGGGCAGGGAATTGGAGGAGCCAAGAAGGTTGCAGAGATGCCAGATGGGGGAGAGACAGTTCACATTTTGTAAAAGCGTGACTCAGACTTGTCTATGGCAGAGGAGAACCAAGACTCATGAAAAGAGATTTTGGAATTTATTAGTTACAGAGTAAACATTACAATTGATTTTCATTGTGATTTTCAGGATTGGAAAGTGATTGATGCTAGTGTAAATGGAACAAGTATCTTGAACAAGTTACTTTTAATTTGGGGTAGGTATAGTGTCAGTCTTAAAATAATCTATATCAATAGGATCTTTCAGCCCTGACTTCAAACTTGTAGCTGCTACAATAAGATAAGGCTGACGCTTATTTTGTTTACAGTATGATGTATTGATACTTAACTTGTTGGTTGGTTGGTAGAACCATGTGTAGAACTGAACGTATTTGCTTCCTAAAGTGGTAGCAGTGAACATGAGAACTAGGCCAGCTTTAAGCAATTGTAAACCTTAGCAGCAGAATTAAACCAAATATGTAAAATAAACAATCCGGAATCTTTGTGTTGGATTTTAAAGTTAGGCTACTTGTTTTACCTGCAGATGTCGCTGTGTTTAACAGCAGCTAGTTACGGAAAGGGTTTTGAAGGATGTGAGGTGATTTAAAAAAATTATGAAAAAAGAAGCATTAAATCATTATTCTCAGTACTTGGCCTCTGAAGCAAAGTATTGGACTTCATAGGGTTATAATGATGTGATGGTTTTATTAGTCACAGCTATTGGCATAAATAGCTTACATAAGAATGTCCACTTTCAAACTTCCTTCCCTTTTGCTTTGAATTAGTTAATGTGGTAGAGTGAAAAGCCTGAAAACGTGAATCAAAAAGCACTTGGAAGGCTAAAAAAAAAAGGAGATGTAGATGGATATAAGCAAGATCTGCTTTCTAAAAGATTCCAGATGATAAAATGATCTCATGAATTTGACTAATTCAATGATTTGTGAGCACTCAGGGTTTACAGACTGAACATTCTGATGTGGAGGAATGTGGCTTTTTCATTAGATGTGTACTTTGTCTGCTCAAATAATTTAAGAATGTTAATACTTTTGCTATCAATAGCTTCTGCACATTTGCACGTAGAAAGCGCAAAAGTATTTTGTTTAAATACAGTACTCCATATATGCTATGGCAAAAAAAAAGTTTAAGTAATTTTGCTTAGTGGTGGTAGATGAGTTTTAAATAATTCCACTTTGAAAAGTTGCAAGTTGCTGTAGAATTAAATGCTAAAAAGCTATTAAAGATTATGGACAGTTACAAGCTGCAGGAAGTATTTCTTATGCTTGAAAGTGGGCATTTTGAATAGTTACAGTAAATGTATTCCATTTCTGAGCAGCCTAATTTATGAAAGCTCTGCCTCCCATTTGTACAAGATTACAAACACGACAAATTACTAAGTGACCAGCCAATGCAGCTGTTAGTGAAAGCCTAGAGAGTATAGGCCTGATTAGTTAAACAAGCTGGATCGTTGCCATTTCAAAGGATTCAAAATGAAAAACAACAACATTGTGAAAATAAATTACATGCTGTAAAAGAATGCAGGCAAAGAGATTTAAATGGAAGTAAAAGATTAAGAATGCTTTAAAGAAGCAATGGACTGTATCGTAGAAATAATGCGATAATATGATAGGTGACAATAATATGATGGAGAGGTATGCTAATCCATTTTAGGAAAAACAAAGGCAGATTTACAAGCAATGACAAGTATCTCTTGGCTCACTATGAACCTGTCCCTACACTTCATAAGTAATGGATATTTCTGACTTATTTTGAATATTGTATGTGTCAGTTTATCTTTCTCTGTCATAGCTCCATTTGAGTATGCAGTTCTGTAGCTTCACTCAACGTTTCACACCAGTCCTGCAGTTTCTCAGTGTTCCTTTGAAGCGAGGGCCTATCTTTCAGCATGTCAACTACTCCTCTGATTTACTGTGGTACATTCTGTCTCTTCATCCAAGTTAGTGATAAAGTTACCAAACAGTATCGGCCCCAGTATCAACCCCAGGGTACTCTTACTGTTACTTGCCAGCAACTGAAGCAACTTGAAGCCATCAGGTGTGAAGAAACTGCTCCAGAATCCAGTTTTCAACCACTCTACCAATCCATCTGAGCTCAGCTTACCAACGTGTATGCTGTGGGAGATGGCCACAGGCGAGTCAAGGTATATTGTACCTATTCCTGTCCCCTGCGCTGTGTGACCAGACATTTCGTTGCAGTAGATGTTTTGATTTGTCAGACATAATTTGCAATTTGCCGTTGGTAAATCTGAGTTGAATCTCCCTGATTACTTTCTTAGCTGTCACACAGGTTCCAAGAGGACAAGCTCTGAGCATTTTTCCAGAGACTGAGATGGTGTTGACTGGACATAGGTATTAGGTGATAGCTGGTTGCCTCACAAGCATGTCACCTGTGCCTGGTAGCAACCTTGAGTGTATCCCATCTGGCTTTGTATGTTTGACTATATCCAGCTTCTCCAAGCAGTTGCTGGCCTCACTCCTGCTTAGCCCTCTCCTTCCTAAACGCTACTGGTACAAGCAGAGGTCTGGGTGCAGGCATACTTCTCTATCATATTTCGGCCTGTGAAAACTGAGCCAAAAAAAGTGTTGAGTACTTCAGCCTTTTCCATATCGTCTGTGAAAAGATTGTTTTCCCCTTCAACAGATGGATACATATGTTCACTTCTTTGTGATACTTCAGTACTTCTAAAATTCCTTATTGGTATCCTCTATGTCTATTGCTGGTTTTAGCTCCAGCTGAGCTTTGGCCTTTCTGATTTAATGGAAATAAAGGGTGAAAACAAGCCATGTCAAACAGTGGGTATTTTATTTAACAAATATTTATATGGATTTTTCAGGAGCTGGTGATTCTGAAGACAGCCCAGTCATCATGGCTCATGCTACTATTTCTGTGGGGTTTACTGTTCCTCAATTACTGAGAAGTGCTAACAGAATTTTTCCCGCTCATTCTGCATCGGTGGTGTTGAGGCGCTCTGCTTTTTGTTACTGCACAGTAAATGGGTAGGTTATTGACATACAAGAACTTCTTGTTTGGTGTTTTTTGTTTTTTGTTTTGTTTTGGTTTTTTTTTGTTTTGTTTTGTTTTTTGTTTTGTTTTGGGTTTTTTTTTGGTTTTTTTTGTTTGTTTGGTTTTTGTTTTTTTTTAAAGAATGTCATGGTAACGCTGTCAAAACGAAGCTGGCAAATTATTATAGACCTATAAATACTTATCTCCCAATGATATATTTAATTCTTATTTAGACTTATGTCATCTGTAGTCTGGATTGCACTGGTAAATTGTTATGTTAATAGAAATTCATATCAGTAGGGGACAGTAGCACAGCTGTCAATGACAATTACCTTTGTTTGCTTTTTGTTGCAGCACAATAAAATCAAAAAGGAAAATGGATCATCTAGAGAGGACAGCAAATAATTTTCGCCAGGAGGTTAGTGTTCTGTTGTTTAGGATGTAAGTAATTTTTTTTGGTGTGAAGAAACTGGATAATTGTATTTGATTCTTAGGTTTCAGTTTGTCTTGTATTGGAGTCTGTTTTACTTCTTTTTCTCCTCATTTTTCGTATTTGATATTGTTGTAAAATAAGTGTATTTTGTGGTCAATGGGTGAAATGTAATGAGTTATAAAAATTGTCGGTGACATGTGATGCTGTTTACTTTGGACAAGAAATTTAATAGAATTCTGGTCAAGTAATGAGTTATGATAAGTAATGAAAGCATACCAATACTCATTTCTACACAGGCTTCTCAGATTTATATGGATTTCTACAATTCTGGTTCAAATATGAGAATAAAAAAATGTAGAAAATGTCCTTTTATAACATAGGAGGTGAGATAAAAAGTATAGACATTTTGAAGGGAGAGATGATGGACAGTTGTAAAAAGAATCTTTGTATCTATTTTAATTCACATGTACAAGGAAGACAGAGCATTGTTCTCCATCAAAATCCATAAATGCTTATTCTGGATCTCAGTTTTGTGCAGTAAGCATTCTTTTTCTTAATATTCAGAGGTGAACGTACTCTTGTATTTCATATGGGTATTTTCTTTCTGTAATTAGCTAAAGTAGATGTTTTGAAATTTTAAAATACTGGGAGAATATGACTTCAATTCTTCAATTGTTTCACTAGTGACTTTTCAGGAGAAGTAGGGCACTTTTTTGACTGAAAAAACCTATCTTTAATTCTCAGGAACTGGGAAACGGTGCCCAATTTTTCTCCATTGTTTAGTTAGCTTCTCTCACTCCTGAGTAGCCGTTCATGACAGGCTAGTCACACAGCAGGACAAACTCGGTGTTTTCAAACACACTATATTTGTTAATGTGCATACATGTGCATAATTAAGCCTTTCTCTGCTATGGTTTTCCCTAACTATGAGTATAGTTGAGAATAAGTCACAGGCCAAGTGTATTCTTCTCAGAAGAAAGCTGAGTAGAGAGGATATATAGGTAAATAGGGGATATGTAGGAACGTATAGCATCCTGGGTGGATCTGATTTGTGCCAAATCAGTTCAGTACATGGACAGAACGAGTGTAGAGACAGGTACAGACAGATGTACGGGTTTCTTTGCTTCTGACAAAAAAAATAATTGCACTTCTGAATTTTGCAACTGGGATTTTTTTTTTTGTTTTGGATATTTTTGATTGCTTGGCTTACTTTTTCTGCTCAAAATAAACACTGGGTAGCTGGACAATATGCAAAAAATTGGTCCTTATGAGGTGTTGGAAGCTCTGAGGTGGTACGGGGGACTGTGTAAGGGCTGAGGAAGAGAAGGGCGCTGAATGGGATAGGAGAAAGAGCAGAGCTTAGTTCTGCTACTGCAAATTCTCTGCATATCAGAGGATTATGCTGTTTCTTTTTTTAGGGCTTGATTTATTCTTTGTTACTTTATTTCTGACTACTTTAAAATCAGTTTATTTTAAATCCTCTGCTTGGTTTTAAATTCCTTATAATCAGCAGTTGGCTTCCTTCAGTCTGTATTGCCTTATTTGGCCATTTCAGTCCTACAGAAAGATGAAAGAATCGTTAGGTTTGTGTTGCATTAGTGTGCATGCTACACAATATTGCCTGTTGAAGAGTGGTAATGGGAAGGACCAGGGCAAGAAAAAGTGCCTAACGCTTTCTTGAAATGCAAGAGCGGAGTCCTGTGTTGTTGTCTGTCTCACTGCAGCCTTGCTCTGGGTCAGTTGGATACTCTTGCGATGGTCCAAAATACTGGTTGAATGTCTCTGATCACCCTGACTCAAATTCAGTTTTGGTAGTAACTTCATACTGATTAAGAATTAAATTTCCAGTGCTCTGTCAGATATGTCAGCCAAAGAACAAGTCAGGGAGTGTACTGAAGGAATGAAGAAGATCCAAGCTTAATGTCCATTTCCTGCTCTTAAATGATTGTTCTGATGGAGAAGCCTCAAGTCGTGTGTCTGACATATCTCTTGTTAACTTACAGTGATGGCATTCCCCATTTAATATTGTCTGCTAAAGTGGAAAAGAAATGTATGCTACTTGATTTTAAATTGGCAAATGTCCTGCTGTTTAATGGGACAGTGGACGTGTTCAGACGTTGCTTTATGAATAAATTAATTTCCTGCCATGTGTTTTAAATTAGAGCATAGTTGCTTAAAGTTTAATTTTTTTTTTAATCTCTTTGATCTTACACAAATGAGAAATGATAGAGTTTTGGTGGCATTATTAGTATTTCCTAGTGTGGTAAATGACATCAGCATTTTTTAACAGAGTAAAATATTTAGGGCATTACTTTCTTTGTAGAGGAAAAAGGTTAATAATTATAGCTCCAAAATTACCTGGAAAGGAAAGGCGTGGAGGGGAGCGGATGAAAATCCATATTGTGCTGATGGGCATCAAAGACTTTAAGTGGGGAACTCGTCCCCAGTGGTCCTGTTGCAAAATTTGCTTTTCATTTTGAAAAGCATTATTTTTTATATTAATTCTTAAATCTCTTAAAAGTGATATCAACTATGGCTTTTACATCCCCTCCAATCTGGTTGCCAAGCAAAAACTCTTCTGTTAACTAGCAATGAATCCTTGTGTCACAGTTTCCCTGCGTACATACATCATATATGTGGTCAAATGGGTATGTGTCTAAAAGCAGTAACACAAGGCTTGTTGGTTTTCCTTCCTTAATGCATTATGCATTAATGCATAATCTTTCAGTAATGCATTTAACTACTTAACTAAAACTAGATCCAGATCCAGAATTCTCCCTGTGATTTCAGTAGCAGCTAAGTTGCCTTTGTCAGTCTTCATATCAGAGATCTTTTTACTTTGTTACTGGAACGATACAGGAATGCTTGCCTTGTACATGTGTCAAAAGAATCTGAAAAGTGGTAACAAGCAATTGCTTCTCTTTATCACTATGTTCTCTTTAACTGAAATAAAAAAAGGTTGTGTATTATCTTAGAATAACCCTGACAAAAGTGATAGACATGGTTTTCTCCTTAAAATCCACCATTTCTCTATTCAGTGATTATGTAAGTGAATCCATTGTTGTTTCTCTACCCCAGTGAAAAAATATTGATGCATTAGGTAATGAAATGCTGCAGATAGCATGCAAAGTGATAGATATCTCATACACAGGTCTTGAGTACTCTTGCTGCAAACAATATCTACGTAACACAATGGCTTATTTTCCTTTTGTTAGGTAATTTCACAAGCAAAAGTGTGTGGAATCACCAATGAATCGGAGACAGTCAAAAGACTGCGTTTGTCTATCGCAAATAAGGATTTTACTTTTAAAGCAGGACAGTGGTAAGATCTTCCAATATTTGAGGGGCAAATTACTAGCACAAGTCCACTATAACAAAATGATAAAAGGCCTCTGATACTTGAGCCTTGGAAAATACCATTAATTTGTATAATATGATGTTTTATTATTGGGTGCTCTGTGAAATAACTGATATTGGGCATAATTTTAAAATAGCCATTATTAAATATGCTACTATTACATTTAAAAGGGCAAAAATGGATATCCTTTAAATGTTCAGTTTGATTGTTTCAGTATTTTCCTCTGGTTTATGTACATTACATTGTTTCTTCAGGAGTACTTTGAAGTACACTGCACTTTATTCTGCAAGCTGTCTTTACTGTATTTAGTAGTTATTTTTACAGTGGAGCTGAGACTGCTGCTGATTCGCATGTTATTTACTTTTGGTTTAGAATTAAATCAGAATTGCCTGTTAACTTTTATTCCTTCCTCTAGAAGTTTCCACTCTGAAAATGAAGCCTGTTAGGTCAGATTAATATATAAATATAGATAGACAAACTTGAAAATAAAAAAAACTTGAGTCATTAAGCCTTTAAAATAATTAGCTGTTTCTTTAAGCAACCTTATAGGTTTTTTTCCCAGGGAAATAGTGCATTTTCATATTTGTCTTCCTTCCTTGTTAAAAATAATCCCACTCAATCATTTTTTTCCCTCGTAAAAAACAATGTAAAACTATGAGTAGTTCCTTTTGGTATTGGTCATTTAAACGTTCTTAAACTTTTTATTGGCTTAGGCCATCTGAAAGTGGTTTTGCTGGAATCAAAGTATAGTTGCTAGGGTATTAGCAGCATATGTTACTCATGTAGTGTTAATATGCTGGCTTTTAAATTTAGAACTAGAACACAAGATGCTGATTGCAATAATTTGTTTGTGGAGTAATTTGCTGCAGTTTTTGCACATGTGCAGTGACTCATATTAAATTCTTCCTTGCCAGTACTTGGAAAGTGCATTTACCCTCCAAAAATGTTTTAGAAATTATCATGCTGAAAACTGAAAGCTTTAATTATAATTACCCTTTTTCATTTTCATCTTCCTTGAAAGTATTCTAATGGTATTGTAAGGGATACACAACTTTTCTATACTTGTAGCTATAAACCGCAGTTGCATTTTTTTGATGAGCAGTACAAAACACCGGGTCACAATTTCCTGAGTAGAAAAGGCTAACTTGTTAGAATTTGCTGTAGGAGGATCTTACAGCCAAAGATTGTCACTAAAATGCACTTGAAAGTGCTCTAGTTACCAAGTTTTTCAGAAGCAAAAGTGAATTTGTTTTGCAAGCGTGCTGGCAGATACTGGTCTTTATCTGACTTCAAGTAATAATGAAGAGACTTGTTGCTATTACCCATTTTGATTTACTAAAACATGCATTGAGGTATATGCTTGCTATAAATACTTTGAAGCTACTTTGAAGTAACTTTATGATTTTAATGTTTCTGACCTCTTCTCTAGCAATTGCTAATGGTTGTTCTTTTCTTAAAGATTTGGCTTAGGAAGCCTTTGAAAGGAGGAAAATTAAAAAACCACGATAAGATCTCTGGTTTTCATCTTTTTGCACTTCTCCTTATTGTGGGTTTATATGTAGGTATTTTTTTTTGTTATTATTTTTTCCCTACGACTACTCTTTTCACTGAATTGTCACAGATAGCATTTCTTCAGGAGTCCTCTTATCCTTCCTATACACAGCTAAAATGAGACAAGCCATCAGAAATACAAGCTAGTCCACTTTACTGTTGTAGCCTATGCACTGAAATCTTTCATAATTATGTAATTGGGAAAGAAATACTAACATAGAAAGAAACATATGCCTACATGAGTACTTTAGAAGGATAAAAACTATGTTTGATTCAGGTTTTACAGCAGTGTTTGGTTTTGTATGTATGTTTCCCTACCAGGCACAAATAACGTTTCCCTTATATGTCAAGCAGAACATTTTGACTTGAATGTAAATTGTTACTTTACAGCAGAGATGTTATGGTTGTTTTCTTTTGGTTTTGGGGGGTTTTTTGGTTAATGTAAGTTGTAAGATTATTTTCCACTAGAGGGTGGTAAAGAGCTTTAGTAGCATCTTGAGGTGTTCTTTGATACAATAAATGCTGCAATACAAGAGTTGACTTTTCTCATCTCTTAGATCCTTACTGCCAGGAAAGCTGATCCCCATTGTCAGTGGGACTCCAGAAGCTGAGGACAGCCAAATAAGCCTTCTCAACTTTTTTTTTTTTTTTGTTGGACCTTTCATTTGTAGTCAGATGCCTTTATACACCATCAAGTTTATCAGCATAAAGTTTAAAATGGTGTCACTATAGTATTGTATATATCACACTTTGTGCATTCTTCGAGAGAAAGAGAGGATATTTTTCTTTGAAGGGTGAAGCTTTTTGGGGAGTAAGCAGGCACTTTTTCTTTAAAAAGTAATGAACTATTCAAAGTGCTTCTCTCTTCCCGCAAGAATTTATCTCCATGGAGAATACAGCCTTGCTGTTGAAAGAAAATATCTGTGCAGTGGAAGCTAGTCTGTTACTGCATTCTCGTTTAACTAATACTGAGCCAGCCTAACTCAGGCTTGAACTGAATGATGATTCTCTAGTATTTGGAATTGCTTACTAGTGTGGTTGTTTCCTAAGTGGAGCAGCACAATTAGTTTTAAACCTTAGTCTTCTTTTGAAATACCAGGATTTTGTTACGTGCTGTAGAATCATGGAATGGTTTGGGTTGGAAGGGACCTTAAAGACCATCTAGTTCCATGGGCAGGGACACCCTCCACTAGACCAGGTTGCCGAAAGCCCCATCCAGCCTGGCCTTGAACACTTCCAGGGAGGGGGCAGCCATAACTTCTCTGGGCAACCTGTGCCTCATCACCCTCACAGTGAAGCATTTCTTCCTAATACCTAATCTAAATCTACCCTCCTTCAGTTTAAGGCAGTTACCCCCTTGTCCTATCACTATGTGCCCTTGTAAACAGACCCCCTCCAGCTTTCTAGTAGGCCCCCTTTAGGTACTGGAAGGCTGCAATAAGGTGTCCCTGCAGCCTTCTCTTCTCCAGGCTGAACAACCCCAAGTCTCTCAGCCTGTCCTCATAGGAGAGGTGCTCCAGCCCTATGATCATGTTCATGGCCCTCCTCTGGGCTTGCTCCAGCAGGTCCATGTCTTTCCTGTGACGAGGACTTCACAGCTGGATGCAGTACTCCAGGTGGGGTCTCACAAAAGTGGAGTAGAGGGAGAGAATCACCTCCCTTGACCTGCTGGTCACGCTTCTTTTGATGCAGCCCAGGATATGGTTGACTTTTTGGGCTGCAAGCGCACATTGCCGGCTCATGTTGAGCTTTTCATCCACCAACACCTCCAAGTCCTTCCCCTCAGGGCTGCTCTCAATCCATTCTCCCTCCAGCCTATAGCAGTGCTTGGGATTGCCCCAACCCATGTGCAGGACCTTGCACTTGGCCTTGTTGAACTTCATGAGGTTCATGCAGGCTCACCTCTCAAGCCTGTCAAGGTCCCTCTGGATGGCATCCCTTCCCTCCAGTGTCTCAATCACACCACACAGCTTGATGTCATCGGCAAACTTGCTGAGGTTGCTCTCAATCCTACTGTCCATGTTGCCAACAAAGATATTAAACAGTGCTGGTCCCAGTACCCACCCCTAAGGAACGCCATTCGTCACTGGTCTCGCTTAGACATCGAGCTGTTGACCGCAATTCTTTGAGTGTGACCACCCAGCCAATTCCATATCCACCAAGTGGTGCATACATCAACTCCATGTCTTTCCAATGTGGAAACAAGGTTGTCGTGTGGTGTCAGATGCTTTGCACAATCCCAGTTAGATGACATCAGTTGCTCTTACCTTATCCACCAACACTGTAACCCTGTTGTAGAAGGCCACCATATTTGTCAGGCACAATTTTCCCTTAGTGAAGCCATGTCGGTTGTCACGTCCTTATTTTCCATGTGCCTGAGCATAGTTTCCAG